>PVLA01005203.1:0-87500 GCA_004027455.1 Hydrochoerus hydrochaeris | reverse complement strand
TCGTGCAGCCGAGTTGGTTACATGATCTGTTTTTCTTAAACAGGGGGTCTGCAGGCAACTGGAGTGCGCATGCCCTGATGCTCCCGCGCGCCAGCAAAACTTGCCTGAATTAAATCCACCGCGGGGATAGGGAGGAGGCTGCCCTCGCCCTACAGGACGGCGGGAGCTCTTACCTACTACCTCGCCAAATGCAGAGCTGACCTCAAGGCCTGTGTCTTTGAGTACCCAACCCGAGAGGTGGCGGCTGGCCCTCAGTCTGTGCCTATTGTAACCTTACCCGTAAGCGGCTGGCTCGCAGCTTCAAGGTTCTAGGGTCACATTAAGCGCCTAAGTGTAATGTGCGCCCTCAAAGGGGTCCATTCTGGCACTCACTCCCTACAAAGCTAACAGCCCACTAGACCAAGGAGAAACTTCCCCCAAGCTGCTAGGTGCTAGAAAAATAAAGGCACCGACTTTACTGGACCCCTAGAGTGACCAAACATTGACAAAAGATCGCTTTGCCAGAACTGCAGCTAGGTCCCGGCCCACAACACCTTTAGGACCTGGAGCGTGCGGAGCTCTCCGAAGGCACTTTAAGCCGGCCAGCAGCACTGCAGAATCGCTGACTCCTGGGTGGGCTAGGACAGGGCTTTTCTGGCATCACCCAAGTCAAGGGTCAAGGGACAGTTCGACTTGATCGGACCCTGGCTGTTATTCTAATCGTGGCTGCCCTTGGAATTCCTCTGACTCCTGGAAACCAGGAGACCTTCTTCTGCTGGCTCCTCTACCCATCTCATTGAATCAAACTCCTGCACAAACTCCTTGGAAGGCACGTTTCTGGCATGGAGTAACAGTGAAGGCACCCTCCTTATGCCAGGCCAAGAGGTTGCTTCTTCCCCGAAGGCCCTTTTTCAGGCTTCACCTCAACATCTGTTCTACGACTTCTGCCGGCCTTGAACAAGTCACCCGGCAGCACTCACCAGAAATCGAGCCCCTGGCTAACGAAGGAAACTGTGAGCCAGTTAGGACCCATTGGACCTACGCTCTCTGTGCAGCTCATGTAAAAGCCAGAAGCTGAACACATCCTACTGGTACCCCAAAACTGCAGAGGAGCCAGCCTCTGGTATCCCTGGGGCTAAGGGTCTACAGGTTTAAGCTTGGGAAAGAAGAAATTAGAATCAGTGAACCGTAGTGTCTTGCTACTCTTTTCTCCTCAAATAACAGAACTGGAAAGAACCCGTGAAATTCCAACTTTAGACACCTCATTCGAAGTCACTGTAATTTCTTGGTCTCCTCCCAGTCAATTGTCTTCCGCTGCAGAGTGCAGCACGGTGCTGAGAAGGCACCCTGGTTCGTCACCCTTCCCTCCCAGGTCACACCAGGGCCCCAAGGACTGAGCCCTGGAGGCCTAGTGCACGTTTCTCCTCCCTCTTCCCCTTCTCACGCTAAGCACAGCAGGCTTCCTGCACACTCGGGCCACAGGACCCCTGAGCTCCCAACTCTTCCATACCAAACTCAGCTGTCTTCGCTCCCAGCGGAACCTCCTGCGGCTCAACCCACGTTCCGGGGGAAGTGTGGCAGGGCCTCTGTCTACCAAGCCCATATTTATTCTAATTTCCTAGTTACCGTCTGTCTCAACCTCTAGCCCGCATTTCTGGAACGCTACGGACTGTATGGTGCCTCCCTGTAGCTGGCGCGGATTATACAACAAAATTATGATGAACTTGACGTTTAATAAAAATGCCCCCAAGTTTTTCTCCTTCTTAGCTTCTCCCTGCAGCTCTCCGGGCGCCGGGATTTCCCCTAGAGCAGAGGCCTTGAGGACAAGGTGCTCTGAACTTCACCCCAGTTACCACCAAGAAAAAAGAGCCCAGCTCGTCGTAGGTGGAAAGAAGGAAGGGCAAAGGGGAGCTGCAGATGTGGAAAGCAGGGATCCAGAAAGCGGTTTCTGGTCCCAGTCTGCAGCGCGTCACGGTCCGGGTGGGGCGCAGCTACAGGGCCCGCACATCGCGGCGCCCCCTCCCACGGAGCAGCCTGCGCTTCCGCCTCACCGGAATGGGGGGGAGGTGGGGGAGGCACCGCGCCTTCGAGCTCCTTTCGCGAAAGACGCGGCGGTGGCGGCGGCGGCGGCGGCGGCGGCGGCGGCGTCCCCCAGCCTCGGTCATGTGATTGTCTCGGAGCGCGAGCTGCAGGGGTCTCGGCGTCTCGGGGACCATTACAAAACGCAGCCGGGAGAGCGCGACGCTGCCACTGCCGCCGCCTCTGCTCCTCCGGACCCGCCAGGGAGAGCGGCGCCCGCTGCGGCGTGGACGGCGGGGCGGGTCGGGTCGGGTCGGGGCGGCCTCGCCCTCGCCGGGCCCTCGCGGCGCCCCGCGTCCTGCGCCCCGGGTTTTCTGCAGAGCCGGGGCGCCGCGGCCGCGGAACCCACCAAACTTTTCCCCTTCCGTCCTCCGCTCTTCTGAGACTCTCCGGAGAAAAGGGTGCACGGGCTGCGGGAGAGGCGCTTCTCCCCGACTTTCCCTGCCTGTCCACTCCGGGAGAGACGGGACTGCAGCGCGGACCCGCACGCCAGGCCCGGACGCGGCGCTTAGGGCGCGGAAGTTCTGCCGCCTCCGGCCCCCAGGACGGCGAGCGCCAACCCGGGCTTCAAGGGCCGGAGCCTCCGCCGCCAGGTCCTTCCTCCCGGTCACCGCGGCCCGGGCCTGCTTTAGACGGCAGCGGCCAGAAGGGAGCACGGCCTCTCCATCCCCGCCGCCTCGGCCGGCTCGGCGCTGTCCCTGGCCGCCCGGGGTGCGGGGGCCGCGGACCAAGAAGGCGACGGTAAAGCTGGCGCGTCCCGCCCGAGCCAGTGCTTGCCCGCGGGTGACCATCGAGACCAGGCGCTGCGAGGGCCGGAGAGCGGAGGCGCCCGGCGAGGCCCAGCGCGGGGACCGCCGGCCCCTGGGCGGCCAAGGCCCGGAGAAGAGGCGGCCAGAGGGCGGGGGCGCGGGGCGGGGCGGGCGGCGGGGGCGCCGGGAGCCCGCGTGGGCCGGAGGGCGGAGGGGCAGCCGGGCGCGATGCCGCGGCCGGGGAAGAGCTCGTACAGCGACCAGAAGCCGCCGTACTCCTACATCTCGCTGACGGCCATGGCCATCCAGCACTCGGCCGAGAAGATGCTGCCGCTGAGCGACATCTACAAGTTCATCATGGAGCGCTTCCCCTACTACCGCGAGCACACGCAGCGCTGGCAGAACAGCCTGCGCCACAACCTCTCCTTCAACGACTGCTTCATCAAGATCCCGCGGCGGCCCGACCAGCCCGGCAAGGGCAGCTTCTGGGCGCTGCACCCCGACTGCGGCGACATGTTCGAGAACGGCAGCTTCCTGCGGCGCCGCAAGCGCTTCAAGGTGCTGCGCGCGGACCACGCGCACCTGCACGCGGGGAGCGGCAAGGGCGCGCCGGGCGCGGGGCCCGGGGGGCCGCTGCACGCGCACCACCCGCACCATCCCCACCACCACCAGCACCAGCACCAGCACGCGCACCAGCACCAGCACCAGCACCACCCCCCGCCGCCGCCGCACGTGGTGCACTATTTCCACCAGCAGCCGCCCCCCGCGCCGCCGCCGCACCTCGCGCCTCCAGCCCCGCCGCCCCCGCAGTCGCAGGCGCCGCCGCCGCCGTCCCACCCCGGGAAGGTGCACGAGGCGGCGGCCGTGGCGGCAGCGGCGGCGGCGGCGGCGGCCGCGGCCGTGGGCAGCGTGGGGCGCCTGTCCCAGTTCCCGCCCTACGGACTGGGCTCGACCGCCGCCGCCGCCGCCGCCGCCGCCTCCACGTCCGGCTTCAAGCACCCGTTCGCCATCGAGAACATCATCGGCCGGGAGTACAAGGGCGTGCTGCAGGCCGGCGGGCTGCCCCTGGCGTCCGTCATGCACCACCTGGGCTACCCGGTGCCGGCCCAGCTCGGCAACGTCGTGGGCTCCGTGTGGCCGCACGTGGGCGTCATGGATTCGGTGGCCGCCGCCGCCGCCGCCGCGGCGGCCGGGGTCCCCGTGGGCCCGGAGTACGGAGCATTCGGGGTGCCGGTGAAGGCGCTGTGCCACTCGGCCAGCCAGGGCCTGCCGGCCGTGCCCGTGCCCATCAAGCCCACGCCCGCGCTCCCGCCTGTGACCGCGCTGCCTCCGCCCGCGCTCTCCGTCCCCACGGCGGCCCCGCAGCCGCCGGCGCCGTCCACGGTGTGCTCCGCGGCCACGGCCTCGCCCGCAGCCCCGCTGTTGGAGCCCACGGCCCCGAGCGCGGCCGAGAGCAAGGGCGGCGCCCTGCACTCAGTGCTGGTGCACTCCTAGGGCTCCCGGGCGCGGAGACGCTGGGCACGAGGCTGCACCGACCCCCCCCCACCGAAGAAGAGGGCGCCCAGGGGGCCGGGCACAGCCGGGAGCCCCAAGCGGGCGCCCAAGGAAAGTGTGGGACGGATGTGCAGACCCGAAAAGTGCATTCTCCGGTGATGACCTCTGGAGAAGTGCACTCCCCGGGTGGCTGTGTTTATACTCAGTTGTACAATCAGATTAATGAAAGCCTTTTCAGGTAAGAGTTTCTATTGTGATTATTATGATCAATAAATTATGGGGGAAGGGAGCAGGGGAGGTTGGGGAAGCCTCATTCGCTGGCACATCGGACTTGGGTTCTGACCCCTTTCCTGGGAGCAGCAGCTGGGCGACACCCTCCCCCGAGAAACCCAGCGGTGGCGCCGGCCCGATTGCGCCCACCAAGGCCGGGCTCCTCCCCGCCAGCAGCCGGCTCCAGGGCGCGTCCACCCACCGAGGAAATCTCTTTGGGGTTAAGGAAGAAGAGAGGGTGCCTTTGATACAGTCACTTTTCTGGTCAACTAAACGGGGCGGACACGGTGTCACGAATAAAGCTCTGAGGGGTTTGTGGGCGCCGAAAGGGCTCCGGGAAAGGTCCGCTTCTGGGGTCTGACCTTCGGGCCGAGAAGGGTCGGAGGAGCCGCTAAAGCAATTAGTTTGCACAAAAGGGAACGGCAGCGGCTTTCAAAGCAAAGACCCGGATTCCAAAAGTAAAAGTTGGAGAAACGCAACCAAAGAGAGACGGTGGAGGCGGCTTTCACCGGCCAATCGCCGGGGTGTCGGTCGCCTGAGAGCCCGGTGAGGAGCCGAGAATGCTCTGCATTCCCACGATCCGTGCCCTTTGCGATTTTAAGGGGGAGAAGTCACTCCTGGCCACAGGATCTCCCCCCTAATTCACGAACGCAATACAACCCTGCCATGGCACCCGACACCCCTGTGTCCGGCGTGGCCGTGGCCGTGGCACTCCCTCCCGGGCTCCTCGGACAGAGACGGGCGGGGACCGCCGCCGTCGCGCCCTGCGCTCGCTCGATCCGGGGTCCCGTGCGCTCAGGGGGGCCCTCCCTGTCTTTCAAGCGAGTTCTTCAGTCTCAGTTTGTGAATGGAAAAGAAATCTGCCTTGTTGCTGTCGCCCTTCCCCAGTTCGAGCCCTGGGAATAGCACTTTACTTGGCACGGACTTCTAGGGACGAAGGGGGAGGAGTGCAGAGGGGTGTGCTTGGCCCCTCTGGCCGGTGTCCCCCGCGTTCGGGCTGTGACTTCCTCCCTGTCTGCCGGTGTTGTACGCGGTGTTGTCCATTAAAGCTTCTCTCTGGACCTACCGGTGCCCGTGTGGAGGTGTTTAGCTTCTCCAGGGACGAGGCCACGGTTTCAGTGCCCACTGGTGGACCAAGGGGCTTTGAAAATTCTCACACTTTATTTCCGAACTTTCCAACTTCGGAGAGCAAGTTCATAGGCGAGCTGCTCCCAGCGACAGTTTTTTTTCCATTGCTCCTTCTTGTCCTTTGGCTGTATCTCCTCTACCTATTTTCATCACGCGCGTTTCCTAACTGAGCGTGCTCCAGACTGAATTAGCAAACACCCGCAACGGTAGCATTTTTCTATCACAACCAATGGCCAATATTGTCCTCAGGGCAGGCCGCGGCTGGGGACTCGGTGCCCACGGCTCCCCTTTAAATGTGCCGGGCTGGACCAGGAGGAGCAGCAAGTTCGGGGCCGGAACCCTGAGCCCTAACACCGCGGCCGCAGTCAGTTGGTGAGCAGCACCTGCCACCGCTTTCCAGGACCTGTTGCGCACGGCGCTGGACGCTTGCGCTCTAAGAGCGGGGCCTGCGGGGTGTCCGCTGCCCGGGGCAGGAGCCACAGAATGCTGGGTGTGCGAGGGCCTGGGCCCCGCTGCCCACCCAGTGGGCCGCAGTCCAGTGTGGAGCGCCCGCAGAGCTGCTGCAGGAGCGGGGCGCCTGTCGGGTGCGGGGAACAGGTCGGGAACGGGTCGGCGCCTCTCTGTGGCCTCCAGTAAAGCTCCCCTTCGCCCAGCCATGCTCAAGTCCCCTCCGATTTTCCATCAGAAGAAAGTAAAAGCCAAAAAGGTGACCTGCCCACAGTAATGCCGCTGGAGAGATGTGGGTTACATTTTTTTGAAATAGGCGCCTGTGTCATCCCTTTATTTTATTTACAAGTCTTACTAGGGCCCGGCCCGCAGCCGAGTCTGCCTTCTCCTGGGAAACGCGTCTCAGCCAGGTCACTGACTTGTTAGGGGTCAGTGTTGCGGCGCATGTCACTCCTTTCGGCTTTTAGACTCAAAAAAGTTCCTTCGGGCTTTTCCTCTCCACCTGCCTGAGGCTGTTGAAAGCAAGGAGAGAAAGGGAGAAGACAAGCCGCTTGGGGGTCGTAGAGCTGCAGAGAGTTTGGAGTCTGGTGTCTCTGTCCACCTTCCAGTGAGCCCCGGCAGGTCCCTAGTTTAGAGGCCAGGCGACCTTGGGCCCTGAGCAGGACCCTTAGACACCAGGGCTCGCTCTCCTTTCCCGCACCTGCCAGACCATCCCGGGAGAGGGGCGTGACGAAGGGTAGCTGCGCCCCGAGGGCTGACCCCAGACTCTTGCCGGAAGAGTGAAGCCCTGGGGAGAAAGGAGTGACTCTCATCTTTCCCCAAGACCCTCCCGCCCCCTGCTGTGGACACCTCCCAACCCCAGTGGGACAAAGGGCTGTTTTGTTTTTAGGATGGGGGACAGAGGGGAAGGCGACAGCACCGTAGAGAGGATCCTCAAAGCAGGCTCCCGTCGGGAAGGGACCCTGGCACCCAAAGGAAGCGGTGTCCGGAGACTGAAGAGTGTGGAAAGAACTGAGGGGGAGGGAGCTTTTGTGCCAAATCTCTGATTCCAGCGCAGGCCCCCAGTTAAAGCCTTTAACTGCCCTGAAAACCCTCAGCTAAGAGGGTATCTGCTAGCTGTTTTAGGGTAACTGAGCTGTGAGGAGTTTCACCCCCACAGGCACCCACTGCCCACGCTGCGGAGCCTGGAACCTGGTGGGGCAGTGTTGACAGCACCAAGTCCCACCACCCCCAGCCGCTACTCTCATGGGATCAGATCTTTATACCCCTGTGCCCAAAACACACCCACAGACACTGAAGCTGGACTGCCATGCTGATTTGGAAAACATTACCAGAGATCAAGCCATTCACGAAGTACAGCCCTGGCAATAATCAAAGTTTTTGGAGGACCACATAAGCTGGTAATGAGAACAGTAAGTTAATGGCGATAATTTAGTAGCCCTCTCATATGGTCCCATCTCAAGGGCGTTTGCCCCCCAGTCACTTGTTGGACTAAAGGGAAAGTTAGTTGTGGACATAGTGAAATGGAAGTAGAAGCATTTGTAAGTTTATGGCCATTGCAACTCATGAAGATCATTTTAAAAAACACTTGATAAGAAAGTACTGATGGAGGTAACAGAGAGTGACGCTCCAGGATGCCTGGACAATGAAAGGCCACCATTGCTTGGCTGTATCCTACCTAACTCAGTGAACAGAACCAAGAGGAAGAAGGAGAATCAAGGAGGGCGAAGGAGGTCTGGTGCACATGTCCTTAAAATAAAGGCAGGAAGAAAACAACTAATCATGATCTATTTGGTTTTATTTCCCTGGGAACTAAGAGCTAAACTGAGAGCTAAAGGCCAAGGGAGGGTAAAGCTGCATTAGCTATGGTCACACGAACAGGCCCTCCTGCAAGGACTGGAATTGGCGCTGCTGGCATCTGGCACTCAGGAAGCCTGTCAGCCAGGCTGGCTTGTGGTCAATTATCTCTTTAAGTGGACTGGCATTGGTCCAGCTGTAGAGGAAGCCTAGTTGCATTTGTGGGTATCTGAGCCAGTTAGCTGGAGGTGGCACTGCTGAACTCTGCATTCATGTGGAACATTTGGGGGTTTGGAAGTTTGATCAACACATGTCCTGGTACTTAAAGGTGTCATTTGCTTGCTTGGCACTAGTACAGGAACTCCAGAAGAGTATGGAAATAGAATGCCTTAGGAGAGGAAGCATGGGTTGCCAAAGCCACCCATTCCTCATAAAGCCCACTTCCTAACAGAAGTGCCATTTCTAAACGCACAGAATAATACACAGGTCCTTATAAATTACAGCAAGATCTAAAGCCCTCCATTCTCCATTGCCTAAGAATCCTTATTCCTCATGGTCCCTAACTATGACATAGGAAGGAAGGACAGACCTGGGGCGTACACAGGCCAGGCTGGCTTCAGTAACAATCAGGTTTTAGATCTATGATCTGCATGGAGGTTCAGGGGCAGGATGGGGTAGGAGTTGAAAATAGGAAATTAAAGAAACTATTAGAAAAATCAAGGACAATCTCTTTGTGGGCCTAAGGGCAGAATGGGGATCTAAGTGCAGGTGGGAGATCCTTGAATTCAGGAGGGCAAAACGGTTTCTCCAAGTCCAGCATTCCCACATTGCTCATTCAGAGTATTTTCATTGTCTTTCTGAGTTCAAATGCTACCTCAGACATACCATTTGGGGCATCGTAAAGAGATTTGCTTGGGTCTGACATCAGTCTTAAGCCATTGTTTAAAGGCATGAGTTTGGCAAAGCTCCAGATACACTCTGTTCCAAGCACTTTTCCCCTTTTACTATCCCTTGTGTGTTTTAAGAAAAATTCAAGCCACATGTTGTTCTTTCCTCCTTGCATCTAAATGTAGCTTTATTGAATTTTACTGTGGGTCCATGAAATACAAATTCTGGGTTTTAATCCCTAATATATTCACATGATCCACACACAGCCACATGACATGCACATATATCATTAAGCAGAAAATAAAGCATCAGAGAACTACAGTTATATTATTATAGTAACTTTTTTGGACTAAAGAGACATGCTGAGAAAGCCACATTTAAAAGGATTTTATAAAGTTATCCACAAAATTCAGTGACTCATGGAGCTATTGAAAGAATATTGCAAAGGAGATATTTACTCACGCTTAATTTGAGCCAAAATAGTTCTTTCCTGCCACAAGGAACAGGGTCTTTGGTGCACATGGGACATAGAAGTCACAGACCTCATTACTGCGGCATTGTTTCTGACATGCGTTAGAATATGTTTTCCCATCTGAGCCACTGCCAGTCTTGTCAGCACCTTCATGGACAGCATGTTTTTATTGTTACCACGGATGAATGCTCAGAGAGAAGGGAGCAGGGGAGCTCGGTCCAGGCCCAGCTGAACTGGATCCGTTCCAGAAAAGACTCACAAACAGTGAGACATAGAGAAGTAGTTAAAAAGTAAAAAAGGAAAGGGATTGGGGTGGGAGACAGGAGAGTGCAATGCATACTGAACAAAAAAAAAAGTTTAATTGCAATATTCCCATAATATTCTTTTAAAATTATTTCTTAGCTAGACAAGACAGGGCCTCAGGGTATGAACCCCAGCATCATTTATTGCCTTAAAAGATGAGGTTTAATCTGCCCAAATTGTTCATCCCAGATGAGGATTTTGTAACATAAATGTTGTTGCAATTTATTTCATAGGGATTAAATTAAATGCCTATAGGGAAGTGTTTTTAAATAAATTGTGCTGTTTGCATGTTATGGAGTATCATGCAAGAATTATAACTAATGTTTCATGAAGTTTTCCTCATAAGCAAAGGCTTATGAAATCTTATTATTATCTCAACCCCATGATGTACACTAAAAAGGTGCATTGTTAGAGGGGATTACAACAAGTAATCAAAAATTTGGTAGCTTTGGATTGGTGAAATTGTCATTTTCTTGTTTTCAGTATGTGTTAGATTGGTTTAGATGGTCTACACCTATCATGTTTTATTTTTATAATCAGAGAAAGGATAGTCAAAAACATATGTAGCCAGTGTAACTCACATTTCAACAAAATGTGCATTATTATTTTAAAACATAGTAGTCAAAGTGTGGGAGAGGAGTGAAGAATGGTTGATTGAGAAATATTTTAAAACCAAAGAGTAGCAGAGACAACTGGAGTCATTCCCACCTTTGACTAACATCCTATGCACCTCTTCTGGTAGGGGGAAAAAAGTGGTTATTACTATAAGTTTTGATATTTGGGAAGTTTTCTTAGAATTGCTAGGAAAAATGTAAGGGATAAATTACAAAAGAGGCTTGATAAACAATAAATTTCATATTCTTCCATTAGCTTCCCTTCTTTTCATTATTTTTTTCATTTCATGAATTTTCATAGTAGCCTTGAAACTAAGTAGATAATGGATATCAAGTAAATATATTCAATAAGCGTGGCATTTCCTTCCAAGTAAAAATAATACAGTTTTCCACAAAAATAATATGTTTTCTTTCTCCTAGTTGGGAAAGCCTTTTTGTACAGTTGCAAAGTTTTGAAGGGGAATGTTTTAGATACTATCTATATTAGTTTGATAAGTCTATACTGAGTAAATCTATATTCCTTGTCCATACCATAGTTGTTTATTTTCAAATGAATACAAAAGCCTGAAACTATTAAGAATATTGCATGCTTTCAAGAGACTGACCATGTTTCTAATTTTATGCCAGAAGCCACAGATCATTGAGATTTGAGTTTCAAATAAACAATCACCAAGTACTCTATCTTAGTGTACAGGGAAGCACAGAAAAAGTCCACTAGCCTTCAGAACCAGAGCACCCCCTGGTGCGATGACATGCAACCTTATTTATTCCAGTAGTGAAGCAGCTGAAAAGTAAATTAGTGAAAACTAAACCCAAAGTCAAGTCAGCCTTCTTTCCCACCTTATATCATAACCCAAACCTATCACAAAACCCTTTTAACCAGGGAGCTCAACGAGTTATTTCTTCACTTCTTTAATGTGGGAAAGTTATGTTTGTAAGCCATGCTTTCATGTGACACTTTACCCGCTATACTGAGGGACTTTTACATCTCCTAGCTCATGCAGAGGAGACAGGTTTCTCTCTGAACTTAGGCATACCTAGATTCCTATCCACAGCTTGGAAGATGAGGCCAGCAAGTTGATGTGTCATCTCAGGAAACTCACACATCACTGAAAAAGGAAGTCATTTGGAAAGAGGGAACTCTTACACGCTGTTGGTGGGAATGCAAACTGTTGCGACCATTATGAAAAACTGTATGGATATTCAAAACACTGAAAATTTGACTACCATATGATTTAGCAATTACACTACTGGGTATATACCCAAAAGAATTAAAATCATTATATCAGAAACACCTGCACCTCCCTGTTAGTGCAATGTTAGCCAAACAGCTAGGCTATGGAATTGATCCAGTAGTCCTCCAACAGATGAATAAAATGCAATACATGCACACTGGAATATTATTCAGCTATAACAAAATGAAATGTGTGGCAACATAGGCGGAACTAGAGGACACTGTGTTAAGTGAAACAAGCCAGTCTAGAAAGACAAATACCACATGTTCTCAGACATTTGTGGAAATTAGAGAAGTTCAGTTCATTGACATAGAAGAATAAGGGTCACTAGAGTTTGGGAAGAGTAGAAAGGAGGTAGGATTGAAAGATTGGATAATAAGTATTAAAATACAGTTTGAGAGGAGGAATTAACTCCAATGCTCTGTATCTCAATAGGGTAACTATGCAATATTTATATATTTCAAAAAACCAGAGGAAAAGAGTATAAAGGTTGTCAGCACATAGAAACAATAAAGGTAGAGACAAATGTGCTAATTACCCTGATTTGATCATTAAGATTATATATGTATCACATTATCATACCGCACCCTATAAATATGTACAAATATGTCAGTTATTAAAATAATTTTTAGAAGGTTGGAGCTAGAAATATTCAGTCAGGTATTTACAAAATATTTTGTTATTCATGGCATGTTCTAGCAGAACATAGTGCATGTTCTAGCAGAGCAAAAGTTACCAGAAATTAGGGCCCCTCCTGACCTTGGAGAGTTCAACAAATTCTCTCCAGCTGCATCCCAGGTTGTATGGCAGATTCACACCCCAGTTCCTCTGGAGATTTCTAGCCAGTGGCAAAGGAAGGGTGGAGGCATTGTTTCTTGAACATGTGACTCCAGCTCCCACATACTTGATTCCCTTCAGAAATAAAACCAGCGCTAGAGCACTGCCCCATCCCTTCCACCTCACAAGAACATAGCAAGGCAGTCCCATTCCCATGAGCCCCATGAGAAAGGAGAAGCCTGTGCCTTGGACTCAAATGCCCTGGCCTCCAGGACTGTGAGATGTAATTTCCTGTTTCTAAGACATTGTTACAGCAGCATGAAAGGACTAAGATGGTGCCTCTTTATCCATAAATACTCAGACTTAAACTGGTATCAGTAGCAAATGTCAGTGCCTTGAGACTTGAGTTTATCTTACCTTCAAGTCATAGACATAGACATAAATTTAAATACTTCTCACTCTTATGTCTAAAATCCCTTCTCCTCCCCCTACCAGGAATTTCTCACCAATTACATTTTGCCATTTGCTCTAATCCTGCAGGTTGCTTGGCCTTGGTTGTGGCTGTATTCTTTGGTTGTTTTATCTTCCCCTCTATTCTACACTGCTGACTTTACCCATCATTCTATCTCCCCATCCACTACCAATTCTTTATGAAAGACAGTTTCATTTTCTGTCTGTCCCTCTTAATCTTTCCAGAGCTTAACACCCCTGCACTGAAAGATTCTATCAAGTTACTTTCCTATATGAGGACAGCTCTCTTAATGATAGAAACTAAGGTTCTAGCCATTAAAGTACCAATTCAAAATCTACCTACACACACATATTCATTCCAAAAGCATGTATTCAACACTGTATTTCAGGGACTTCCAGCTGCCGATAATAAGACATGTTCCCAGTTGTACCAGTTATTAAGCCATTCTCTCATCCCTTTCCTACTTTGCTTTAAAATGCTAGGGCAGGAACTCTTCACACTACATTTCTGTTTGGCTAACAGGCTATGTATTAGATCCTGCTCATACAGGTCTCCAGCAGAGGCAGCAAGGGTAGAGAGAGAAAGAAAGAAAGAAAGAAAGAAAGAAAGAAAGAAAGAAAGAAAGAAAGAAAGAAAGAAAGAAAGAAAGACTTGCACCTTTGTATTTTAACCTGTGAGCTTCCTGTCTGGTTTTGTGATTTCTACCAGTGTTGCCCTGGCAGTGTCTGTACAGCCCATAGCAACAGCTGTGGCCACTTTGGTGTTTTCCCAATACTTGAAGGGACATTGTCTCAGAGATACCAGCACCAGCCTGCAAGGACCCTGTGAGGCTCTTCGCTTTAGCTCCACCGGGACTTTTTCTAAGTCTCTAGACTTTTTCCTTCACATTCTTTGACTATGGGTGCCTGTTGCTTCTTGCACTTGCTAATCTGTGCTGTCTTTAAAGGTCCCTTTTTACCTTTTCAGCTACTAACACATTTACACCTGGTTGATAATTTATTACGTCAAATTCTGTCTGTAAAATTAACTGGAGTGGTTTATGTTTGTTTCCTCGATAGGCTCAAATATATCTATCCCCAAGGGCCTGATCATCTGAAACAGAAGACTGTCTTCTCTGAGAAAGGCATGTGTCAAGTAAGAACATAGAGGGAAGTGCTAAAGTTCAAATGCATCACTGAGACAATGTGTCTAGACAGGGGTATAGTCACACTTGTCAAACAAAGAAAACATTTTAAAACTTCTTCACCATTGCAAATAATAACGTGTACTCCTTTTGAAAAAGCTAAAGCCTGGGTGACAGTAACATGGCCAGCGTCCTTTCTGCATGTCTTTATTGCACTGTGCCTTTCAAAAATTGCATCTCATGCAGGTGGATTCTATAGTTGCAGCCTGACAGGCCTAGTCCACGGGTGAGGCTGGTTCCTCAGGTGAGGTTATGTCAGGCTACACTATGTGATCTTTACTTTCCTATAACCATGGAATAAAGTCCCAGTTCTCTCCGTGAAGGTAGGAGACCAGAGAGCCAAGTGGTGAAAATCTCACCAGTGTGCACAAATTGACTAATTAAATAAGTTGGAGATGTATAGGGTGCTTCCAAATTTAATATCTCTGCTTATACACTTGAGGATATTGAAATTTTTGTAACTACTTTTGATAATAAAAGCTAGTATTTATTTAGTTAAATTCTTTGCATCCCAAATCTCATGTGATCTCTCAACTGCTCAGTTTAGGTGCTTTCTGTCGTCTCCGTTTCATGGACGTCTTTGGTTCAAAGCACTTGCCTAAGGCCAGGGAGCCAGGTAGTGGAGCAGTGGGAACCAGAACTCAAGCAGTAACCCAAAGTCAGATTTTTCTTCACTAAGAGGGATACTGGCCCACCTTAAACACTTTATATAAAACTTTATGTATATGAGTCAGGTGTGGTGGCACACATCTGTCATCGCAGCACTCAAGAGGCTGAGACTGGAGAACTGGCACAAGTTCAAAGTCAGCCTGGGCTATACAGTGAGTTCTAGGCCAGCCTGACCTACATAAGCAAAGCCCTGTCTCAAAACACAAAACAAAAAATTACATGTTATTGAGTTGGAATAAACACACTTTGGAGGCTTTGGCATAATTTCCTAAAGACATATCTAGAACAGGAGCTTTGAGAGAGTGTTCATTCACATGGTTAACAGTACAAATAGCCAGTGAAGGAGCTCAAGAGAAATCTGAGCACTAAGGAGTCCACACAAGATTTAATTTAGACATCAGAGACCAAGCTGACACACCACACTGTGTTTTGCTGGTTTGATATAAATATTTATATAATATTGCACATTAAAAGTATTTATCTTTTTGTATTTGTGTCTCCATTGCCTAGTTCAATAGCTGGCTAAAGTAACTGCTCAATAAAGTTTTGAGGTAGAGTAAAAACATTTTCTAAATTCATGTTTCATCATGATTTAATGAATATTCAAGTGAGTGAACAATCTGCCTACATGGTTAAAAAAATGAAACTAACAAAAAACTCTGAACTAATTCTAGTTAGGCACAGTGGTGCATACCTGTAATCTCAGCTGCTTGGTAGGTGAAGGCAGGAAAATAGATAGTTTGAGGACAGTGTGTACAATTTAGAGCTTATCTCAAAAATAAAAATAAAAATTTATAAGGTCGAGATATAGCTTAGTGGGAGAGTGCTTGTCTAGCCTGTGTGTGAGCCTGGGTTTAACACCCAGCACCTCAAAACCAAATAAAGCAAAACCCTAAATTCTGGTGAGTTGAAGTGGCTTGAAGAGAGTCTCAGAGATTCAGCTGCTGGGTCCAGTCATCAGCTGGTTTGTGGGCAAGCAGACTGGGTTTCACAGCAACCTGCCTCAGGCACAGTTCCTCTCCCAGGTAGTCTGCTGCTTGGCAAAGTCACTTTACTATTCTAGTTCTCTGTTTCCACATCGGTAAAACCAGACATGTGATATCCATATAATGAGGTTTAATTTCATCAATAAATAAAATCAAGTATGTTGACAATTAAAATTGAAATTCATATTTTCAAAAACCAATTGGCAAATATTTCTTAGTAATTGGGGACAGATTGAAAAGCTTGCTTAAAAACTAATATGATTCAGTGAAGGAGGCAGCTGAAAAGAGGAAATTGTTTTAGACAGTATTTAAAAAGCTAGATCCAAGTACTATTTCTTACAATTTTCCAAAACAGAGTGATGACTTTAAAGTCATATTTATAGAAACAATTTCCTGGCTTTAAAATTAATTTTGGCATCATATGGTATTTACCTAAAATTACATTTTCCTTGTTTCAGAAATATCAAAGAAGTATTAAAAGAAAAATTCTAAATTTATTTCAGTATTATTAAAGTGAAATTTTAGAATACACCATGGCAAGAAGCCAAAGCTTGAAATTGATTATAATTGGAAGTCTGTCTGGATTCATCCAAGATAATGAGTAACTACTTGCTCTATAAATCATAACTATTCTCAGCACCCCAGCAGCTTACATTCTCTCTCTTTCTCTCTCACTTGATTCTTTCTGTTTCCCAGCTTTCATGTTACTAAAGCCATATGCAACAAACACAACCTAAAGAAGGAGAGGTTTGATTTGGCTTACAGTTTTAAAAAGTCAGTCCATGGTTGGCTGGCTCCATGGAGGGAGAAACATAATGGTAGAAAGGCACTGAGAAGCAAAGCTGCTTGGTACCTTCCCATGGCAGATGGGAAGCAGAACAGAGAAGTGTCAGAAAGAAAAAGACTACAGCCCAGGAATAGACCTCATGGCCAAACCTTCACGACCCACCATAGACACCCAGAAATGTGTTCCACCAATCCCCAGGTGGATCCCAAAGCCAATCGAGTTGACACTCTACCCCAATCTCCATATATTGTCTTCAACTACTGAATGATGCCTTTCCTTAAAAATCGAACCTCTACAATGCCTGATACATTGTAGAAACTAAAGTATGTTCTTTTTTCCCATGAGTTTTCTCAATTGTTCTTTAATCTCCCGTGCTATTCTAATAGTCTCCCTTTCCCTCATTCTTCCAGTGTGTGTGAGAACAGCAGTACAGTGTGCCTTGATTTGGGCAAGGCATGCCACTGGGTTTTCTGCAAAAATGAATGGGAAAATAATATGACTTTCACTGTTATGGAAATTTTTAAGTTCCTTACCATATAATGTTTTCTATACAATATGCATAAGCTTGATGTGTGTGTGTGTGTGTGTGTGTGTGTGTGTGTAACAGAATTACCTTTCAGCAGTCTCTTTCATAGCTGATTTCTAAAAAAACAGGAAGACTTTGTTGTATTTCCTACAACTCCTTCCAGGTCCTGCAACATGAAGTTATGTGAAACTAATGGACTCCATCCCAAATTCTTGAAGCCACTGACAGCATTCAGTTAAGACATAACTAGGTACCCCCTGAGGAGCTTGCTCCATAGCAGATTTAAATTGACTATAAAGATCGAGTTGAAGTTCTAATTTTGGGCATCACATTACAAAAGATGCCAGCCTTGGTGAACCTCATTTTTAAAGGGTGACAGTGGAAAGAAAAGAGCTTGAGGTTTGAGTCCTACCTCTGACATTCATTACCGCAGTCCTTTGAATGATAATAGCGTCTAGAGTGTGTAGAGTCCAGCACAAACCTCCAGAACAACTGTATGCAGTAGATCCTGGACTCCATCCCAACCCCTGTTTTATAGGTAAAGAACCTTGAGTTTAGACCTCAGTTTTTCTCCCCTGAGGTCATGCAGCTAGCATGTGAATGTCAGGAGTGGAACCCATGGTAATCTCCAGCTCCAGCTCTTGGCTTCAGTTTATACATAGCATTGGGTTCCTTAGCCTGTTCTCAATCTTCTTGTGCTAAAAATGAAACAAATTTCTATTGCCTTGAGCGATTAAGGGAGCAGCCTAGTAAAAACTGGCTTCCTCTTACTTGGAGCTGTAGAACTTCACCAAATAAAGTCAGTTTGGAGTGAGGCCCTTGGTAGAAACAAAGTTAATGTTTGCCTAAGTTTTATCCCTTGTATTGGCCACATGGGGCTCTCCAGAAGAAGGCATTTCTATGGGTCTCCAATAGAGAAAAGGCTTCAGAGATGCCTTCTTTGGCCCTTAGTGATTTAAACACCTTTGGGGTGAGTGATCCAGCACTTTTAGAAGTGCACTTCCCAGAAGCTGACAAAAACTTCTCTCTTTAGAAATGGAAACAACTGAATAAATTTACATAGGTGTCATTCCAGATGGGCTGGCTGTGTATTAACTACTGGGAAGGGAAACTCAAGCCCAGAAAGGGAAACTGTTGTTGGTTTCACAAAGGAGAAGAAATCCTACTCCAGTTCTCCACTAGGACAAAGAATGGACAAGAAAGCACAAATGTCCTGTCACCTTGTTACTAAATTCTTTCCTCCTCCCACAAAAAAAAAAAAAAAAATCAACATGCAGTGACATTATGATGCTGATTTTGCTGAAGCCAATGCATCATCAATTTTCATTCCCTTTTTTTCCCCTCTTGAGATGAGGCCAATGAATATGTACTTTTGATGAATCACTGTCTTTTGATCCTCTCCTTGACGATTACTCAACTGAGACTTCACAGAACCATTTCTCTGGGTTTACACAGAATTTTTTTGTCTCTCACATAATAAATGGGAGTTCAAGTGTCTGCAAGTCTTTGTCTGCCTGATAATGGAAAAACAGAACTCTGAGCTTTCATTTCCTTATGTACAGACATTAGCTCCACATTTACCAAGTGTTCTCTGTGCCCTTGTGAGTTGTACAAGGAGGACAATAATGCTGCCCTACTCACCCATGAAATCATTGCAAATGCTCTGACCAGCTCGAAGGGTCAAGAATGACCTCTCTAAAGAAGCCATGGAAATAGCATTTCTGTGTAGGTTCATTAAGTATATTGCAAATACTAGCGAGTAATGGTGATAAAGAAAAGGAGGAAGGGTGCTGTGAATAGTCATTTTTCTGTCTTTAAGGCTGACAGAAAGCAGGGAAAGGTAAAGAGCCAGAGAGCACAGGGCAGGGACCAGATACAGTTCCAAGATCATGCCTCCATGGTTCATTCCCATCAACGAGGCCTAGAATTAGGTTGTGGATATCTTGGGGGCCTGTTATTCTGTCTCCCACATCAGCTGAGTCACTTACTAATATGTGGCTTATCTTGACCTCATCCAGATTTTCTGCTACATAGAAATGATAAAAACAACTTTTTACTTTGCAAAGGTGAGAAAAACTTTCCACTCTCTGAAGGTTTCATAATTGAGCCTATGAAATAAACTGATAATAGACAGATTAACAGAAGAAAAACCATTTTAACTATGTGTGTACCCTTGGAATCCTACAAAGTGCAAGTCTCAAAGAAGGGATAGACAAATGATAGGTTTTTATAGCATCCTGAGCCACAGAAGGGAATAAGGGTGTGGTGCTTTCAGGAGGAGGTAGCCATAATCCTGGGAAGCTGAAGGGAGGAAATGTGTAGCCCACAAAGGTGTCTTTTTTAGGTCAAGTCTCTCAGGTAGTAAAAGTTGTCCTCAGAGCAGGTGGCAGCATGTGAGGAAGTGTAAGTCTGTGGTGCCCACTCTTCAGCCTCTTTCTATGGTATAGTTGCCCTTCGAGCCTCTCCTTGTGTTTAGGAGGAGAAGGAGGAGCTAGGAGGACAAGAGAAGGTCAGAAAGATGCTGATTCTTTAGTTCAAAGCCCTCAGCTTGCCAAAGTGCCCTATTTTGAGGAATCATTTTATTAGCTCCAACAATTTCATGTCTCAATTCCTATGTCACCATGAGCCCTATGAGAGCTCCAAAGCAAAATCATGATGCAGCCCTCCTGCAAGCCAGTAGTAGTCATGGACTTGGAGGAGAACCAAGAAGCCAACCTGTACCCTCCCATGAGCCAGCGATATGTGGGCTAGGTGACAAGAAGAGCCCTGACATCCTGCCACCTGGTAGGCAACCAGCTGATTCAGAGGATCACAGGCAGGGATGATAGCAACTGAGGTACAAAAACAATTTAAGCTTGTATTGTTTGATTGAGTTTGCAGGTGTAAAGCCAGTAGTCTGAACATCTGTTTCAAAGATAACAATATACAATATAGCAACTATGCGGGATTTCCTTCTATCTTGTTTTTGAAGTCCAATTTTGTTCTCACTGTTTTGTTTTGTTCTGTCTTATTGTTTTGTTTTATTCACTTCAAAGAAAAAAAAAGATAATGATGCAGGAAAGAATGGAATAAAGGAAAAATAAATAAATAAAATTATTCCACTAGGCAGTTCCCAGATTGAGGACAAGATGATTTTTATATTCAAAGGAATCAGTAGCTTGCCTTCTTTCTACCTGCATCTGTTTAATTGAAGACACACTCAAAGTCAGTGAGTCAGCCTGTCCTGACAACTTCAGAAGTGATCAAAAGATGCTCAGTGAAGATATATTAGTTCCCTCCCAAGTGGCTGTCTCTGGAGCACTTCTTTTTCAGGTTTTCATACAGACATAATATTAAAAATCAAAGCAGAGATCATATAAAAAGGAAGCTCAATTTTCCAAGAACAAGTAATTCCTAGAACTTGAAACAGGTCCTCAACTCTCTAGAGCACGTATGTGCAACCTAACTAGTCTTCAGAATGCCCATCAAATATATTTGAAGACCCTGTAACAACTTGATTTAGAATGAATGATAGACATGATTAAGGTTGTTAGGAAAGCACAAATCTATCACAACAGAAATCTTCATTTGACCTCTGAAGTGGGAATTATGTGGTAGGGAAAGTTTGAACCTTCCAATATTTAGAATCTTGTTCCCTAAGAAGCAGAAGTTGGTAGTGGGAGGAAAAGTGGTGTGTGTGTGTGTGTGTGTGTGTGTGTGTGTGTGTGTGTGTGTGAGTGTGTGTGTGTGTTGGGAGGAATGTCTGAAATTAACTGTGCTATGGGTTTGAGAAACTTGGATCCACTCTCAACTACTGATATGTAAAAACAACAACAGTATGGAAAGGGAAAAACTCTTGAGGATTTCCTATTTCATTTTAATGAAAAGGCAGATATTCACATAATTTGTAATATATGAAAATCTTTACTTTTCCACTTTTAAAGGACAGGGAGGCATAAAACTCTCTCTCTCTCTCTCTCTCTCTCTCTCTCTCTCTCTCTCTCTCATGCGTGTGCATCTGTATGTCTGTGTGTGCGATAGTGGATAAGTTTATTCTCAGTTACTGACTGCTAATAGATAGAAATTTCAAGTCAAGTGACTCCTTTACAAACTATATGACAGAGCAGGCACCTGTCAAGCATGTTGAAAGCTTTAGTTTTTATAAAATTGTGCAGGAAGTTATTTTTACAAGGGATATAAGACACATACTCAAGGAGATCTGGCCTACTCAACTAGAAGTATGAAGCTCTATTTCCTACTGTTTTCATATGGGGCAAGTGTTTTGAATTCCAAATACTGTTTTTCCCCAAACAGTTTCCTAATAATAGCATGAGATGGATGTATTTTATTTGTTTCAAGAGCTGTGTTGTACACATGCCTTTGGCAGACTGACCAGAACCCAGGACAACTGGCCCGGACGTGTGGGGTGCACACACACCTTTGGAGGGTGGAGTAATTGGCAAGACCATCAGAGTGGAAGCATCTGAAGCAGCAGCAAAGAGCCAGAAGTGGGCTCTGGTGAATTCCCCCAACAGAAGACCAGTACCAGCCCCCACATTCAGAGGCCAAGATCAGCTCCATACCCAGCACAGTTCCCGCGGCCGACTTGGCTGGAGGACACAGCACATTTCTGGGATCTGACCTGGACACTACCACAGAACTATAAATGCCAGAGGTGTTTTACTACTTTTCTCCTCCCTTGTTTGTCTAACTGGGATCCCTTTCCTATCTGGTTGGGTATTGTCTTCTTTTGTTTTCTACTTTGTGGTTGTTTTTGTTTTGGGTTTTTTTTTTCTTTTCTTTTTCCTCTCCTCTGTTTCTCTGGTCTCCTTCCCCCCCTTTTCCTTCTTTTTCCTTTTTTCTTTTTTTTTTTCACTTTTTAGATTTCTTACCATTCTTTTTCATTTTTTTTCTATTTATACTCTATCTTCAACTACCTCTTGAATTTAAATTTTCAAGCAAGTAAACATTGTCTCTTCCCTTTCTGATCACTCTTTCACATTCTATTTCATTCTTTCCCACCTGTGTCCTCCAATTTCCCAAAACTTGGGTGATCGTCCTCTGACCTCCAGCTTTGACAGTACTATATTTGATCTCATTCTTCACTTTATCCTGTCCCCTACCCATCTTAACCCCCCACACTCCTCACAGAAGGGTACAGTCACTCCACTAAGGGGACAGTCACTTCATACAAGTAAATGACATTTGCTGTATAACTTAGGAGTTTGTTATGTAACTTTAGAGTTTGCTCCTGTGGTTGGAGGTAGCAGGTTAACGGTTACCATAGTTTATCAGTAGTTAAGCTGTACTTGAAACTATTGCTATTACAAACGGTACTGCTTATAATCAGTTTTCCTTCCCTGTATGACAACTCCGAGATGGTATGAGGTCATAATCATCACCACAGCCCAGTACCAAAGGATTGGTTGCTGAGCCAAATAGTAACTTTGCCTCCTTTACAAATTGGGAAGGTAGCTTATTGGGAAGCTATAAAGAACGACCTGCACATCTAGAGGACATCCCTGAAGAAAAGATATCTCCTAGGCAAGCCTCAATACTAGTGATAAAGCTATCTATCATAAGAAATTGTCAAGCATCAACACAGAAAACAAGATAAAGTCAAGAAGAGAAACTGGAAAATGATGAGACAGAAGAAAAATGCAACCCAGACCCTCAGCCCACCCGGGACAAGCCCAGGACACAGTGATTTAGACGAAACTGGAAGCCAAACACTGGAATTTTCTGAAATGATGGCAACAGAAGTGAAAAACCAAGTGCAGAATAATCTGTCTGGTACAAAAAGAAATGATTCTTATAATAAAAAATATTAGAGAAGAACACACATGTAAGAACAGATGAGCTAAGAAAAATGATGTAAACAATCAAACAAACAAAAATACCCAACATAGGAAAGAAATGGAATCCACAAAACATATCCAAACAGAAATCCAGATTAAAACCTCCATTGACAGTATATGCAACAGACTGAATGAAGGAGAGGATAGATTATCAGATCTTGAAGACAGAATGGCAGCTAGTGATCATGAAAAGAAATATATCTTAAAATTAGCAAGAGACCATGAAAAATCAATCCACAAACCACAAGATGAAGCAAAGAAGAATAATATGATATGGATTAGGGTCAACAAAAAAACTGGAGACAGCACAAATGCTATAAAAAAACTCTTCACAGAAATAATGGCAGGAAACTTTCTAAGTGTGGATAAAGAATTTGACATATGAATAAATGAAGCATATAGAACTCCAAACAGCCACGAACAAAATAAAACTACACCAAGAGAGGGCTGGGGATCTAGCTCAGTGGCATAAGCACTGCCTGCCAAGCACTAGGTCATGAGTTAAATCCCTGGTTTAAAAAAAAAAACTACACCAAGACATATAATAATCAAGATTCCAGAAATTCAGCACAAGAACAGAATATTAAAAGCTGTCAGAGAAAAGAAACAGGTCACCTATCAAGGAAAGCCCATCAGAATCATGACAGACTTCTCGACATAGACCCTGAAGTCAAGAAGGGCTTGGAGTGGAGTATTTCGGGTCCTGATGGAAAACAACTTCCAACCCAGACTGATATACTCTGAAAAACTATCTTTCAAAATTAATGGAGAAATAATATACTTCCATGAAAAAGAACAACTGAAGATATTCATAACCACCAAGCTAACCCTACAAAGAGTAAAAAATCTCTACATTGAAAATTACAGTACTCTGAAAAAGGAGATTGAAGAAGGTATCAGAAAATGAAAAGATATCCTTTGCTTATAGATAGGAAATCCAACAGTGAAAATGGCCATACTCTCAAAATTGTTATACAGATTTAATGCAAAACCATTAGCATACCTCACAGAACTAGAGAAAACATTTCCAAAATTTTTTAGAACCAGAAGAAACTTAGATTAGCAAAAAGCAATTCTGGGCAACAAAGGCAAGGCAGGAAGCATCACAATCTCTGACTTGAAATTATACTACAAAGCTACTATGATAAAATCATCATGGTACTGGCAATCAATCAATCAATCAATCAATAACTGACCTGAGGGTCAGTATAACAGATTAGAAGATGAAGACACAACTACAAACACACTTAGCTACCTTATCTTTGACAAAGGGACCAAACATGTTCATGGGAAAAAAGATAGCCTCTTTAATAAATGATGCTAGAAAAACTGGCTCTCTACATGCTGAAGACTAAAACTAGACCCATGTCTATCACCATGCACTAAACTAAAGTTAAAATGGATCAAAGATCAAAATAATAAAACAGAAACACTAAATCTACTGGAAGAGAAAGTAGGTATAAAACTTGAAGACATAGGAGTAGGCAGAAACTTCATGAATAAATCCCAAACAGCACAGGAAACACTTCAAAGAATCAACAACTGGGATCTCAACCTATTAAAAAGCTCCCACACATCAAAATAAATCATCAACTGAGTGAAAAGACAACTCACAGGATGGGAAAAAAGACTTTTAGCCAACTGGTCCTCAGACAAAGGACTTCTATCTAGAAAATATAAAAAAATTTAAAAGATCAGACTCTCCCAAATTTAAAGACCCAATCCAAAAATGGGCATCTGAGATGAATATGCACTTCTCAGATAAAGAAGTATGAATAGCAAATAAATTTATTAAAAAATGTTCAACATCATTGGTCATTAGAGAGATTCAAATTAAAACAACACTGAGATTCCATTTCACCCCAGAAATAATGGCTATCATCAAGAAATCAACCAACAACAAATGCTAGTGGGGCTGTGGGGAAAAAGGAACCCTTCTTCACTGTTGGTGGGAGTGTAGGCTGGTGCAACCACTATGGAAATCAGTGTGGAAATTCCTAAAAAACTAGAATTTAAAGTCCCATTTGACCCAGCCAGTCCCCTTTTCCCAGAAGAATTAAAAACATCATACCACCGCAATATATGTGCACCCATGTTTACAGTTGCACAATTTGTAATAGCTAAATCTTGGAAACAACCCAAATGAGAATGGATTTTTTAAAATGTAGTATTTTTATACAATGCTGTACTACTCAGCCCTAAAGAAGAATAAACTGGAGACTTTTATAGGTAAATGGATGCAATTAGAAACCATACTCGGAAGTGAAAAAAATCAGCCTCACATGTGTAAACATTGTATTGTCTCTCTAGTGTAAGAAGCTGAAAGAGTAAAAAACATACAAAATGTACAATAGATACTTGGAAATGGGGATAAACTGTTTAAAATTAAAGAGAAACTGAGATGGAAGAAAGGAGAAAGGGAAAGGAAAAGCAAAAAAAAAAAAAGAAACAAAAACCAAAACAACATATATATATATATATATATATATATATATATATATTACTTAAGATAATTATACTACTAATTTCTATTAGTTCATTAAAAATAAAGTTTGTGCTTATATTGCTTGATCAATTTTTCATGTCTATATCTTCTATAAGCAACTACTTTGAAGATAACAATACACACAATGTGTTAACCATTGTTACTAGCATCTTGTTTGGAAATTTTATACCATTGTTTTTGTTTTTTTCTTTAAAAAATAAAAGAATTGGATTCCTGAAATACAAGTTACATTTTTTGTAAATCAAGTTGAGTGACAGTATTCTTTGTAAAGAAATTAGTATGTGTATTTTAAAACCAGAGCTCATGTAGAATATTCATTGTTTTCAGTACATAATTGAAAAACTGAGAAACAAAAGACAACTGATTGGCTGGAAAACCCAGCAATTATAACACTGGGAAGAGACCATGAAAAATTTATCAACTTCCCTCCCAAAATCAGAACAATTTTTATTAAAGTTATTTACTATGTACTTAAAATCTTTTTTTTTTAAGAGCCTTTTGATTAAGGCATTTTTTCAAAAACAAATTACCTGGAAACTTATTTCAGTCGTGCACTTTGTTGTGTCTTATGTTTGCCCTCAGTTAGTGACAGGTTTTCATTTGTTTATTGTGTGATTGAGTCTCCTCCAGACCTTCTCCCTGGCAGTGGGGGGAGTCACCCACACTAGATAGAACATATAGATTTGCTACTTTTAAAGTCAAGGATTAGCTTTGCACTTGGTAAATCTTAGCGTACATCAAACTCACCTACAGAATTCTGTGATTTAATTTCGCTTATGAGTTTAAAGGGCTTACAGCTGTCTTCGTAGTTAAATGAGGATTTACTGAAATGTTACCCTCCCTGATGGCAGAGACAATGCCCCAGCCGGCAGGACTTTGGAGCTCCCAGGAGAAGGGATTTTGACCAAGGAGGATGAAATTAGCACACGCACACAAGCACACGGTCTGAGACTTTCAGAAAATGCGGATCCAGAGGGAAATCTTTGAGCATAAATTACTTTGAGTTTTGTTTTGTTTTGTTTTGGTTTTTTTCCAGATCTTGGCTGGAGAGATTTATGTTCTTTTACAAGCACAGCTGTGGAGTTTCTAGGGGAATTTCTTGTTCTTTTTAATTTTTGCATATCAGCCAAAAACCAAGATCGAAGCACCAAATGTAGTATCACACGCCCCACAGATGATGTGCGTGGATGTTGCAGAGGATACCAACCAGGAGCTGATAAAATCCAGGGTGGGGATGCTGACAGCCAGGCGGGGCCACTGGGAGCACCGTGAGGGGAAGACAGCAGAACAGGTGGGTGCGATATGGGCTTTGTTCGCGGTTGTTTTGCTGTTGTTACTCCTGTTTGTTTAGTTCTTTCTGTGGCTTTAACCATTTGTATAAACATGTCAAAATTAATGGGCCTTCGGTTAGCCCAGTTACACTGCTGAAATAAATATCTGTTACATGAAATAAATCAGTGCACAAACTTGAGATTAATCACTGCTCTTCCTGTAACTAGCTATGTGACCTCAGTGTGTGATTTAGTCTCTACGCCTTTCTTTTTTCTAAGTTAATCTAAATAAGCCCTATGACTTATTCTGCTTTCAGATGTTAATAGTTAATGTTTGCAGAGTACTTGCAATGGTCTGGGAACTATTCTAAGCATGTCCATCTTCACAAACACTTAGGCAGCAGGTAACATTATCCATATGCAATGGAGACGGAGAGGTTAAGTAATGTGTCCAGTTACATTTAGTTTATAAGTCCTGTGTCTTCCCTGCTTTGCTCCTCCCACCATTTCACTCTCACTCACTGTTTCATTTAATCTCTTGGAAGCCTTTGACCCTCCTATAAGCAATCTCTGCCCTTTGCACTCATGATACTGTGCTCACCCATTTTCCCTTTCTCTAAAAATTCCTCCTCAGTCTCAGTTGTGGGCTCTTCCTTAAGTGATGGTGTTGTACTTGATTTGAGAATTTTGTCATCTCTACCTAGCTGCAGATTACAACCTGTGTTCATGGTCCCAATAAACTGTCTAAGGCTCCACTCTTCCTCTTGATATTCAGACCCATATGTTCAAGTATTCATTGTTTATTCAACTACTGTCACTAATTGTTTTATCATTTTATTGTGACGTATCATTTTCTCCAAACCTGCTTCTTCTTTATTTTCTATTTCAGTGCATTGCAGTGCAATCTGCCTCAATAAAACCTAGACACTATGTCCTGCCTCTCGGTTCATAAGGGAGGAATATTTTAGTTGATTCATTACTGTATATCCAGCACTTACTAGGGGTTCAATATATATTTAAGGAATGAATTAATATTTCATAATCAATGCTTACTTTTTTATAATGCTGGATATCAAATCTATAACATACCAGGTCAGTTCTTTACCACTAAGCTATACCTTGAGCCCTAATTTTTTTATTTTAATGCCACCATTATTTGACTTCTGCTTAAATAACCAAACCAGTACCTATCAATTCTTTTTTATCTTCCAGAAAGAATCTTTTTTCTGCCATATGACTAAAATGATCTTATTACATTGCAACCTGAACAGGTCATTCTCCTTTGTCATATATATTGTTGTAACTTTCAGTGATCTTAGTAGATGATCCAGTATATAGCAGCAATCAGTAATACTGTTGATTGATAAATTATTAAGTTTATTTGCTAGTGGTACATAAATGATCAAAAACTTGTCCTTTCACTGTATGTAACACCACATACAACCAGTGGATCATATGGAACCTGAGGGTCCTCAGCTTCTGAAATCACCCTATGTGGGTACTGGCCTTCAACTCCATTGTCTGATGACCAGCCAGTGGCTCTGATGATAAGACTTATCCACAAGGAAAGGAATTCCTATAGTTTTTACTGGTCATGCTAAAGGAAAGGAAGGGATGTGAAAGAAAAGAACAACAGAGAAAAGAAGATGGGTGAGTGCAAAGAGCACAGAACTCTGCTAAGTGAAAAACAGTACAAAGTTATCAGGAATTTATGATACAGGACATAATGGCAATCAGTACAGACTGAGCCATTAGAATGTCTCTAGGTGAGGTACTTTTGAAAGAAAGACTACAGGTTTAGACTCCAATTCAGCCAGCATCTGTTGAAGTTCTCCTGTGTGCATATAACTAACCACACATTGGAAATGTCTTCTGAAAGAGTTCAGTGTTTGAATTTCTATTTGCCTTTCAGGGAGGCTCTCTCAGCAACCTGAGGCTTGGCAAAATCTTCAAGATCTACACCATATTATAAATCCCTTACACAAATCTTCCCAAGTTCTGTCAACTTAACTGTGTCATAAACCTCATCAAGTTAAGAGCTGCCTCATCTCCCAAATGGGTGTTTTTAAAAGCTTTGCAAATTTTTCTTGTTGAATAAAGTATGGGAAGTTTGGTAACCATAAGTTGTCAGTGAAGCATCAGACAGTGCCATCAATAATGTGGCTGCTTTTCTCAAAGCACTCTATTACCCCTGTCATTTGGAAATGAAGGCCACATTTTTGTGTGACATACAGAACAAATTGCACCAGACAAATAAAAGCACCTGGGTGACTGCTGCCTTCAGCTGGGATCCTGCAATTCCTCATTAGTTGGTATTCACTTTCTCTGGTTCCTTTTTTGTTATTTTTTAAATGCAAATTTCACATCTCAAAAGAAAGTGGCTTAGACACTGAAAGACTGTGAGGATCACATGGAATCCAGAGCTTAGGTTCACTGGGCAGCTTCCCAGCCATGTGAGCCTCTGTTATCTTTCACATGGTTTGTGGTCCATGAGGTAGGGAACAAGGCAGCAAGTTTCCAGGCAATGTAAATTTTAAAAAGTGCAATCACTAAATAAAAGGAGACCCTTTTTAAGAAAATCAACCTGTTTTAAACCCACTGAAGTTTGGAATTAACTGTTGGTCTGAACAGAAGAAACACCTGAAGCCTTGAGGCAGTTTAGCTTTCAGAAACCCACACACATGCTTGAATATTTCATGTGGATGGCATTTTCAAAGAACCTATCAGTTCTCCAAACTAGTGAGATGCCTCACATTGACCTTCAGCGTGAGCCTTTTGCATTCCAGCTCGAGGACGAGTCTCAACTACAGTCTAAACTTTGCACACCTGCTTCACTAGTGAGCACAGGTATCATGCTCTGAAAGCCAGTGAGAATCTCCAAGTCAGGAATAAAAAAAACACAACAATAAAAACAATAGTACTAACTTCTAACATCTATCCAGTGCTCATTATGTGTCGGGGACCGTGCTCAGCACTTTACCTGGATTATCAATTGTTTTAATCGCATCAACTCTTTTGTATGGGTTGCTTTTACTCTATTTTATGGAAGAGGAAGTGGAGGCCTCAAGAAGCTATCTGTCAGTAACTAGCAAATGAGCCACATCCCCAGCCCTTATTTTATATTTTTATTTTGAGACATGAACTCACTGAGTTGTCCAGACCACCTCAAACTTGCGATACTCCTGCCTCAGCCTCCCAAGTAGCTGGATTATAAGTGTGTGGCACCATGCTCAATTCTGACTTACATAGACTACTATTTGGAGAAGTTTTAGGCTCACTGCAAAATTGAGTGGGAAGTACAGAGGGTTCCAAATACCTTGTGCACTCATGCATAGCATTTTGTGCAAGAGATATCCATTTGCTATAATCAATGAGCCTCTTTTGATAACATCACTCAAAGTCTGTAATTCTCATAGTAGTCACTCCAGGTCATGTGCATTCTATATATGGATGGTGACCTAAAAAAATAACCTATGCTCTACCTATTCACCCCTTCTCCCGACTTTTACAATCTTTGATCATTTTCCTGTCTGCCTAGTACGTGTCCAGAATGTCATGGTTGGAAACCTATACGTAAGGCCTTTTTCATATTGACTTCTTTTGCTTAACAATATGCATTTAAGTTTTCTTCATTGTTTTTATGGCTTTATATCTTATTTATCTATTTATTTATTTACTGGGGATTGAACTCACGACCTTGCACTTGCCAGGCAGGCGCTTATGCAGCTGAGTTAAATCCCTGGCCCCAATATCTCATTTATTTTTAATGCTAGTAATATTTCATTGTCTGACTGTATTAGAGCTCATTTGTCCCTTCACCTACTGAAGGTCACCTTGGTTGCTTCCAAGTTTGGGCATTAATGCTAAAGCTGCTAAAATTATGGGCATGCACATTTCTGGTTTTGTTTTGTGGATATATGTTTTTAACTCTTTTGGATAAATACTAAGGAGTGTAATTGATGAATATGTTTGATTTATAAGAAACTGCCAGAAAATTTTCTAACATACTGTAGCACTTTGCACTCCCTGCAGTCTAATGGGGGAATCCTTGCTTCTCCACATCCTCACCAGCATTCAGTGGTTTCAAGGTTTTATTTTATTTTATTTTATTTTTATTTATTTTTTTGGTATCGGGGATCAAACTCATGACTGCACACTTGCAAGGCAGGTGCTTATGCCACTTAGCTAAATCCCCAGCCCAGGTTTCAAGGTCTTAGATTTCATCCATTTTAATAGGTGTGTAACCGTGTCCCATTGTTTTAGTTTACAATTTCCTAATGACAGAAGACACCGAGATCTTTTAGTGTGCTTCTTTGCCATCCACATGTCTTCTTTGGTAAAATATTCAGATTTTTGCCCATTTTCAAATAAAGTTGTTCATTTTGTTGTTAAATTTTAAGAGTATATACTTTGGAAAACAGTTTCTATCAAATAGAATTTTACAAATATTTTCTCCCAGCCTGTCTCTTGCCTTATTTGACAGTGCCTTTTACAGAGCAAAAGTTTTAATGTTAATGAAGTTCGCCTGATCTTATTTTTTTCACAGATTGCACCTCTGGTTTTATAACTAAAAAGTGTTTGTCAAATACAAAGTCATCTAGGTCTTCTGTGTTAATATCCAGTTTTATAATCTTGGATTTTCTATTTAAATGTATAATCCAGTTTGAATTATTTTTGAAGATTATAAAGTCTTGAAAGAGTGTAAAGTCAGGCAGGCTTGGTGGTAAAACTCTATATTCCCAGCAGTCAGAGAAGCCAAGGCAGAGGAATCACAAGTTTGAGTCCACGGGGCAACTGAATAACTTAGTGAGATCCTGTCCCAGGATTTATAAACAAAAACAAAAGCAAAAACAAAGAAACTGGGGGTGAAGTTCCGGGTGGAGGCCCTGAGTCCAATCCTCAGTACCACAAGGGAACAAAAAGGGTTGGGAAGATATAGTAAGAACAACTTCTTCCTCCTCCTCTTCCTCCTTCTTGGTTTCCTTCTTCTCCTCCTTCTCCTCCTCCTCCTCCTCCTTCTCGGTCTCCTTCTTCTCCTCCTTCTCCTCCTTCTCCTTTTCCTTCTTCTTCTCTTTCTCCTCCTTCTCCTCCTCCTCCTCCTTCTTGGTTTCCTTCTTCTCCTCCTCCTCCTCCTCCTGCTCCTTCTTTTCTCCTTCTTTTCTTTTTCTTCTTCCTTTTCTTTTTTTCTTCTTCATTTGTATACAGTTGTGCAGTTGTTCCAGCATCATTTGTTGAAAAGACTTTCTTTTCCCTGTTATGCTGCCTTTTTTCCTTTTACAAAGATCAGCTGACTGTATGTGTGCAGGCCTATTTTTGGACTTTCTAGTTTTTCCTATTGATCTATTTGTCTAGTCTATTGTCAATACCACACTGTCTTGATTATTGTTTGCTTACTCTGGATTTTTTTTCTATGTAGGTTTTCAAAACAGTCTGTCAGTAAAACAATAGCTTTTGTCTACAAAATAACTCAATGGAATATTGATGAGATTCTGTTAAATTTATAAATCACACTGGGAAGAACTGACTTCAACTAAATATTGATTTTTCCTTCCTATAAACATGAAGTATTGCATCACTCAATTTTACTTCTCTGATTTCTATAATCAGAGTTTTATATTTTTTCCTATATGTATCTTGCATATATTTTATTAAATTTTTAAGTAAGTGTATCACTTTTGGCAATGCTGACATAACGGGCACTGTGTTTTTAGCAAAAATATTTCACTTATTCATTACTTATATATAGGTATGCAATTGAGAAGCCAGTATGGTGGCACACACTTAAATCCTAGGGCTCAGGGAGGGAATGTTTTAGCCCAGCCTGGGCAGCTAAGTGACTTAGTCTGTCTAAAAATAAAAATAAAAGAGGCTGGGGTATAGCTCAATGCAAAGGCCCTGGGCTCAATCCTTAGCACCTCATAAAGAAAGAGGAGGAGGAGGAGGAAGAAGTAACTGGCTTGTATATTTACTTTTTATCTTGCGACTTTGCTATAACCCATATTCATTTCAGGAGAGTTTTCTTTGGATTTTTCATTTGTTTTGACAAAAATAATTATGTCACCTAGCAATTAATTCTTTTTTCCTTCATCTCTCTCTGTGTATCTTTTATTCTCTTTTCCTGTCTTACTGTGTTAACTGCAGGGACATTTTTAGTCAAATTGAGAGAACTCTCAATGTTTAATTTGCTGAGAATTTTTTCATACATATACACTGGATTTTTCTTTTTTATTGCACATCACTTCTTTATTATATTAATCTGTAGAAAAGGATTTAATCCACTTGCAGTTATGCTCAAAATGAGTCCTGGCCCCATGTTGGCCAAGCCAACTGGAACATGATTCAGAAATCAGACATAGTGAGGCACACTTAGACATGGTCAAGAGGTATTTTCACTGCCACCAAAACAAGGCAGGGATCCTAAGATACAAAGAAGGATGCACTCCTACCCAGAGAGGCCAGAGTTTAGCCTTACCAGTGTGAGGAATGGCCTATTTTCTGGTGACCACATGTGAACCTTTTCAACTGCCACTAGAAGCCCCAGAAGGGTTTTTGTTTAGACACATAATTTTTCTTTTGTAGAAAAATTTAACACATAAACTTAATTCAGGACTAAACCCAACCTTCTGGAGCCAGCTCCTCTAGGGTGAGGGAGGAAATTGCTTTTTTAATCACCATGCAGGTTCCATTCTCTCCTACTGGAATGACGAGAACTTGCTGACAGGGACCTGACTGTAGAAGAATGCGAGGCTGGCTCCTGGGAGTACAGTGTGCTCTCTGGCCTCTCCTCATGGGTCGTGCCTTGGCATGGTCCATCCCTGTCCCCTGCTCAAGCAGGTCCTTAGTAAACAAAGCAGAAACACTAGGAAAAAACAGTTACTACCTCTCAGCTCTCCTGGATAAGAAGAGCCTCCCTTGGGCTTGGACTGAGAACTTGTGTCCTAGAGGTCCTGTTCTGAATGGATTCTATCCAGGAAGTGGTGCAAGAGCCAAAGTGCTAAAATGAAAATGGGAGCCACCCGTTCCCATCGGCAACTACAACACAGGATGCCTACAGATGTGGTCAGTGTGATGGGGGAGAGGTGTGGAGGAATGGCTGGCCGGGGGTAGTAGGCTGCCTGGTGACCTTCACTTCTTGGCCTTGTCCTGGGCAGCCACAGTCTCCATGGCTTTACCCTAGAAATTTATTCCCTAGAAATTGCATGGGCTTGATGGGCTTTAAGTTCTTATCCAACTTGAAGACAATGGGAATACAGTTGGCAGGTTCAGCTCCATGAGGGCTTCTTCAGAGAAACCCTCCAGATGTTTGTTTATACCCCGGAGGCTGTTGCTTTGGGCTTCAGTCAGGACCCTTTTCCTTGCCTAGATCTGAGGAAAAGAGCAGAGCTCTGGTGGTAGTGTCTTTCAGACTCTCACAGGAAGGCAGCTGATCTTCAGTGAGGTCTGCACACCCACGATCCTTGCTGATGTTGCTAGAAGGAATGGTCAGGCTCTGTTGGAGGTGGTGGGGGCATCCTCCACCCAAGCCTTGACATGCTGGGCAGCAGTTTCTGCTTTATCAAGGCCAATCAGACCCCCACAGTGCCGCTCACTGAGACACCAAGCTCTTACCACTGGTGCCCACATCTGGTCAGTGGCATCCAGTGCTGTGCAGAGGGTCAGGATTGCTCTTTTCTGCAGTGAGGCAAAGCAGATGTCAAATTCATAGCCAGCATCTTGAAGCACCTGCCCGCTGCACTTTGCGTCTCCGTGGCCCACTGAAGTAGTTCTCCAGGTTCCAGGCGCTCTGGGCTCTGGCCATGCCAGGTCAGCACCAGTATTGGTGTATAAGATATTTAGAAAAGTGGATGGCACATAACACTCTCTAAACATTCTTAACTGTTATTATTTCCTTGGAATAAAATGTCAAAATTGGGATAAGTCAAAATATACAAATGCTGTATTTTGTTTCTTGATGCAAATTATAACTTGCTTTTCAAGTAATCCAGCCAATAAATGTTGCTCTTTACACAATGATCAGAATTATTGAATAACAATAATAACTATAGATACTTGTTTAAGAAAGGCTTAAAATCAAAGCTAGTACCATCACTCATGATACCCAGAATACTTGGAATAAAGTGAAGTACTTATGAAGAATACCATATTTTAAAAAGAATAGCATATTTTGCTCTACCTGTAACTTAAAGATCACCCATGCATTACAGTCCTGCCTCATGCACTAAGTTACAAATCAGTCCTGTCACTTCTAACACATGGTTTCCTGTGTGGGACATGCCATAGTAGAACAGAAAGTTGGCATGTGATGGATTGAAAGCACTTACAACTCTCCAGTGACATATGAAGAGCTTCAAAGTACTGCAGAGCATCAATATGGTTTGTGGAAAGGGAACAGGAGGGATTGTATGTACATATAAGTCTGATTTCATCACAACATACAGAAATATTTGAAGGTGAAAACTCTGAAAAGGTTGGCATTATATGATACTCTTGTTTGTGTATAGAATTAACTTCCCATCATCTGTTCAAAATATTTAGTGACCAAAATGGCAGATGTTGAATACAAAACACTACATACTGCTACCATGTAGTAATAAAACAAATGAATACATAAATATCACTTCCAATAAGCTTGACTCTCAACCTACAACTGCTGAAAAAGTGTTTTGTACAAATTTTGTGACTTATTTTATAAAAATATCACATTCGTTACAGTTTATATCTAGATATTCCAACTGAATCATGGAGGGGGTGATCTTGCTAAATCACTCTAAGAAGGATCCAGTCAGAAGACGCAGCTCCCCATGGGTGTGGCCAAGCAGAGCCCCCTTCACCTCTGCCTCCTGGCAGCTGGACAGGAACAGCGTTCTGACCGGCCCATCCACTACGGCTTCCGCCCTGAAGACAGCCCACCACCGTGCCAAACAAACATCTGTTCTGGCAAGTGCTGGGCATTGGGTATTGTGTCCTGGCAATAAGAAAATGACTAAGGCAGCACTGATGTCAATGTTCTTCAAAATTAAGACAGGAAAGTGGATTTTTTTGTGTATGGTTCACATCATTTATCACCTTTCTTTCTCTAGAGAGGCAAATATGAAAATTATGTCCTACTCAGTGGTATTTATAGTCAGCCCTCTCAAAGCATAGCAGAATTTTTATTCTTATAGAGTGAAGCTAAAAGTGTTTGTTTGTTTGTTTGTTTGTTTGTTTGTTTTTGTGGTCCTGGGGATGTATTTGTGGGCCTCGGGCATGGTGACGTTAAATTCTTATGTTATTGTCAGGGAGCAGTCGTGTGTTATCAACTATAATGTATACATTTTACTCTACATCAAATAAATCTTTAGAAATTTAATAGCTAATTTGAAAGTGGGAGTTATATTTCAAGATAATCCTTAAAATAAAAATTTGTTTAATTGATCCTTCAAAAAAGTTACTGGCTTCAGAAATATGCCAATGGTTATTTACAGCTAAATATCTAATCTATATTTATGATAGATGACAGATGACAGATGATAGAGGCATTTAAAAGCTGAAGTAATATCTTTGAGTGTTTGATGCATAATCAGTAAACTCATGACCCAAAATGCCACTGCAACTGCTAGAAACACCAAAATATGGAAAGAAGCTCCCAGGCCACAAATACAAGAATGTCTTTAAGGACAGTTCTTGTTTTCCAGTAACCATTTAGTTAATTTAGCAGTGGCTTCATATCGCCATACCTTCCAGAAAAGAACCCTAACTTAGTCCCCATTGAGCGACGTTAACAGCCTCCTCCAAAGCACCAAGCGAGGGAATTAGCGCATCACTCTCCTGTAGTGACCCATGATGTGGCTGTGGGCGGTACCCTCAGTCTTTTTATTTCAGCCTCCTTCAGGATGCTGAAGGCAGAGTTGGCACCAGGTCTGTGTGGGAAGAATTCTCAAGAGGCTCATGGAAACAGACAACCTCACAGACAACTGGATCTAAGTTACTGAATGGCCAAAACTGACTTGTCTATTGATGTTCTGAGGACCTACTTTTCAATTTATTCCTAAGTATTTACTTCTCTTTGGTGCATAACAATTATGATAATAATTAACCTGTTTGGACTTGCTTTTTGCTAGAGACTGTGCCAAAAATATTGGATGTATAATTAACCAGATCTTCATTTTCATACAACTCTAAGGTAGAGCCCAACATTATCTTCGCTTCTAAGCACAAAACATGGTCTAGGGAGTTTCCACTTGGCACAGTCACTGAGTGGAGGAGTCATGTTGAATCCAGGCAGTGCAGTTCCTAAGCCTGGGCCCTAACCACCATTTCACGTGGCAGTCCCATTCAGTAACCAAAAGAGCCTTCGCCCTCCTTGGAAAGTTTTGCACATCATAATTAAGCCAGGGCCCCGCTCATCCCCACAAATAAATAACCATGTCACATTCCTTAGGAGCTTCTCTGAGTTTTATAAAATGTCTTATTCCTGCCCCAGGCATAAACACTTGAGGAGGGGCTGATGGATGCAGAAAGAAGGGAGCCTTCTCGCCACTGGAGAGCTGATTAATTTACAATTATCAGAGGCTAAAAAAGGTCCCTTTCTGAAAAGTTTGCTTCAGGGCCTAGACTTAAAATTTAGTTACTGTATTCTGTCTCCTTTTGGCAGGGAAGAAGATCCACAAATAAATAAACACTAACTTTCTAGGACTCAAATTTCCTCACTGTGCCCAAACCGAGACATTCTCTGACATGGAACTTCTGCCTGGCCTTGCATTAGTGCTTTTTTGTACCCATGTCTCAAAATTTTATTTTTTACTTTTCGACAGGATACTATAACAATTTAAACATACAAAGAAGAAACTATTAAAAGGATGGCATAACAAACAGTCCAGATTCAACATCCATGGCCATATTATCTTTGTCATACATGAAGATATCTAAAGATGTCAGTATCTTTCACCCCAAAATACTACAGTATACATTTCCTAAGAATATGATACATCACCATTGTATCACATAGCATTAACATATCTAAGAAGATTAACAATATTTCCCTAATTATCATATAATGCCCAGCCCAAATTCAAATTTCCCTATTTGTTATAAAATCAGGCAAAACTGAGTGTGGTGGTACATGCCTACAATCCCAGCACTTGGGAGGCTAAGGCAGGAGGATCACTACAAATTCAAGGCCTGGCTACATAGTGAGTTCAAGGCCAGCCTAAACTACATGCCATGACCTTGTCTCAAAATAAATAAAATAAAGTCAGGAATGTTTCCCTAGTGTAATGATTATCATGCTCACCTCACAAAGTCATTAGTAATGGCTTTGTTTTTAGACTACTCTTATAAGGAAGGTATGGTGGAGGGGACTGGCAGATGAGAGCTGCTCAGTGCTTAGCTGTCAGTAGGCAGAGAGAGATGCACCATTCTGGGTCCCGTGCCAGTGACTAGCCTTTCTCTTGCAATACTGTTCATAGGTGGTGAGGGAATTCTCCCTTGTCCTTTCATGTCCCTCCTACCTTTAATCATATTTTTCACCTGACATCTTTTTCTTGCTTCTCATTCATTCTCAGAATTTCTTTTCTTTTTCTTCTCTCCCTTTTACCTCCTATTAACTATCTAAGATTTACATCAGTCATAGTCTTTTCCCATCCCCATTTCTCACTAGTTCTGTGCCCAGTTTCCTCTGTACCCTCATCTTAATGTATAATATACCTTTGCCATCATGAGGATCCTCTTCTCCCTTCCTGCTTCCTCCATCCCATATCACAGAGAAGAAGGCTTTAAAATTCTTTTTTCTTTTGCTTCTCCTCATCCCTCCTCCACCCCATCATTACCTGCTTCCCAGCTACCTGGGCTTTAGATAACTAAAAAAATTTGTAAAATCACTGTTGAGTGCTGTTTTCACCGTTTTGGAGACATAGCTATCAGTTTTAGTGTAAATTAATGTAGGTTAATATTTGGGTTGTTATGATGCTTTCATTATAACTGTGGACTTCTTTTCCAGACTAAAGGGAGACCCAAAACAGGGTCTCATGGCATGTTGCTTCTCAACTATCTATGATACACACTACACCTGTTACTACCTAGATGAATAATCCTGACTCAGTGGACAATTCCATGCTAGTAAATCTGTCTGCCAATTCCACCGCCACACTGAGGGAGACAGACAGCCAGAGTTCCTAACCCAAGAATTTGGACTGGATCAGACTGGATCAGAAGAATTCCTGCAACCTGGTGGGAAGAAGTCTTGAGTCTGAGTTAGCTTTAGTGTCACAGTAGGGGGGTCAGAATAGATATTAGGATATGAGCATTCAGACTTTCTGGCAATGAAGCTACTTGGGAATCACGTTTGAAGTGTCTCATTGGAATATTTAATTTGTGTACCCACTGGACATCTTATAGGTTTAAGTTTTTGTATGTTTCATGATTTGTCTAATAATGTGTGGTTATGTCATGTTCTTTTATGGTTCCCTGTATTGTTAGCTTCTGACTGTTGTACATTTGTTCTTTCATTGGCTCTGGTTTCATAAGTGTCTAGGTTTTCTACCTTGCCTTGGCTCCATATCTAGTTTATTCACCTCAACAATACTGAAAGAGTATTATTAACCTATTTCTTTATTCTTTTTCTGAACACATGAACTCCTCCCCCCAAGTTTTTTAATTCTCCCTACTTAGCTCCCCCACAGTGATTCTTACCATATCTAATATTAACTCTAGATCCCTTTGACGAAGGGGCCAACAGTACATGGTACAGGAAAGGCAGACTATTCCACAAGCGGCAATGGGAAAACTGATTACCTGTTTTCACAGGATTAAAATTGGGTCCCTATTTCTTACCATACAATAAATTAAAAGCAAAATGGATCAAAGATCTAAACATTAAAACAGAAACAGTAAACCCACTGGAAGACAAAATAGGCAAAACATCTAGGAGTAGGAAAGGATTTTCTAAGCAGAACCTCAAGAAATCACACAAGAAATAGCAACAAGAATCAACAAATTGAATTATATCAGACTAAAAACCTTCTGTATAGCAAAATAATCAATTAGTAAAGTGAAGAGACAACCTACAGAATGGGAAGAGTATTTTGCCAGCTATACTTCAGATGAAGTACTAATATCTAGAACATATATGCAAAGAACTCAAAATCAAACCACCTACAATGAAAGACTCAGTCAAGAAATGGGCAAGAGAAATGAACAGACACTTCATAGAAGAAGAAATACAAATGGTCACCAAATATATGAAAAATGTTCAACATCTCTGGTCATTAGAAAAATGCAAACTAAAACAAAGCTAAGATTCCATCTTATTCTGCAAAGAATGCCAATCCTTAACAAATGCTGGTGTGGCTATGGGGAAAAAAGAACACACACACCCTCCCTGCATGGCTGGTGGAAATATAAATAGCACAACCGCTATGAAAATCAGTTTGGAGATTTCTCAAAGAACTGCAACTAGAAACTTCATATGACCCAGCTATCCCTCCTCTAATATCTTCCACAAGGAGTTGAAGTCATCATACTGCAGCAATACATGCAAATCAGCATTTATAGCAACACAATTTATCACAACTAAGTCCTAGAAGCAGCCTGTACACCCATCAACAGACAATTGGGTGAAAAATGTGGCATTATATATAATTGAATACTACTCAGCTATAAAGAATGACAAATTTGAGACATTTGTGGGAAAATGGATGCACCTGGAAAATATAATGCTAAGGGAAATAAACCAGACACATAAGCTTAAATGCTATAAGGTACCGCTCATTTGAGTAGGCAAAGTACAAACAAAGAAAATGGTAAAGAATAGATAGAAAGGGAGAAAGGGAAGGATCTCTGACAATAGGGAAGTGATCCCAGGGAACAATAGTGAGGGGTGAAGAGGAAGGGAAAGGGAAATAAGTAGAGGACGGATATGCTATGTACGGGAAGCCAATAAACCCAATGAATGTAGATATGAGATACCTTAACATGAGCTAGGATTAATAGTGTCAGCAAGAATGGAAAATGGGATATGGGAACTGGAGAAAGAGGGAAGAGGTGAGAAAGGAAAAGAAGAAAGAAACAAGCTGTAATATGTACATGTACCCACTCTGTAAGACGATTATGCACGACATGAATTGCATACACATACTAATAGTAAAAAAAAAATTGTTTTAAACAGAAGAAAGTGCACAGGGGCTCCAATACAGCAGTTGCTGCCTGCAGGCTCTGTTTTTGCTTCATGCTTACTAGGTCCGAGACTTCAGGAGTCATCTAACAGTCAGTCTGTTATAATCTAGGCCAGAACACTTCATTTGGGCCCTTGGGAGATTAACCAGCCACTTGAATGCTGATTTAGTGCTTAAAGGACTAAAGACTTTAAAAGTCGTGAGCCTGTAGCCTGCAGAGTTTTGAAAATAAATCTTCCTTGCTGTACTACCAGGCAGAGCAACTGTACAAATTTATTAAATTGCCAAGGTTCCTATTCATCCCAATTTCTATGAATTCCAAAGAATGTATACCTATGATTCACTTTCCTCTGGCAAGCTTTTACCCCATCCTGAAAAACTATTAGACATTTTAAAGCTTATTATTGCAATGTGAATACAGATGCTTTGTAGCCCATTGGTGCAGGATGGATGTAAATAGTATAATTTATTACTGGGCAGGAAATTTGATTGCCAAATAACATTAAAGGAAATATTTATTAATGATATTGAAGTTAGAGAACACTCTCCTTTCACACAACAACAACAACAAGAAAATCTGTTCTAGCCTTTGCTGATAGTGAGAATACCCTACTTAAAATATCATTAAAGAACCATGCCAACATCACAAGAGCTTAAAAGGAAGACTTAACACATTAATTTGCAGAACAAAGCTAGCCCAGCCTACAAACAATCTATTAGCACATTTGACCAGGCAGGGCTCTAGCCCTCTGTCACTCCTTCAGTCTAAGGAAACGAGCCTTCTAGCAGCGCCCCCCACTCAGTCCACTCCAACCCCTTGCACCTGGACCCTGGTTTTTGTGTGTGTGTTATGGAAAGGGTTATTTTGCTGTGGAGAAAGAAGGACTTTCATGACTTCAAACATGGACATTAGATCAAGTTTTATCTCCTCCCATAATCCGGTCTTTGATGTCACCACACAGAGACCTCTTAGAATAGAAAGGGTAGCCATGAAAAAAGGCCTCATTCATTTATATGTTTAAGTGCTGCTGCCCTAAATCGCTTGGGTAGCATTTTCATTGTCTTCTGCTTTGCATCCTAAAAGCAGGCTTACACCAGCCAATTATGAAGGGCCCCTCTGAACAAATAATTGAAATTCACGAGTTGTGGGGTACGGCTAAATAGCGCCTGAGTTGGAGGTGTGAGGTCGTATGTAGTCCCCAGAGCATTATTAAAGTTACAAGCACCCTCCTTACTCAGGAGTATTTGTCTTATATTAGCTTTAATGCCAACTAATCAGGTAAACTATATGCAGTAAAGTCCGGGCAACCTTGGGGAGCCAATCTTTACCAAGCAATCAGGGACACAGAGCTCGTTTGCTCTGGGAAAGCAGCAGATTCTCTGGGAAACACCGTGTTCCAACACAGCTGCTGAATTCCAAAACTAGGGATGCCTACAAAGGGAATTTTAGTTTTGAAAAATAAACTGTTTTGAAGAATTTAAGAAAAAATAGTAACACAGAAATCCTAAGGGTTCCACAATTCTCAGAGCCCTCCATCCTCTTCCAAACAGCCAGAATGATGTTACCAACATGGGAGGCTGGAGGGAAAGGCTTGAAAGCAAGTATATTTGCACGTGAGCATTCATACGCACACTCCTTTAGCTGGTTAATTGCAAGTTAATTACTTCAAGCCCAATTCTGCCCTGTGCTGTGTGTGTCCAAATTGGCTAACACAGTGGTGTGTTCTCAAAGTAGAAGATTCACTCCAGCTTATGGAACCTAATGGATCTTGCACTAACACGAGCATTTGTCCTAAAGTAGAATTCAGTATAAGGCAGTGCAAGTAGCCATGTTGAATGGGCTTCACTCCGTGATCTCTAAAAGAATCTCTTAATAAGATAAGGGGACTCTCATCTATCAGGCTGTCCTACCAGTTGAGGCTCCAAATTGGTGGGTTTTACCACACATCTAGTGAATAAAGTCTGTCATCAACTCTCTCACCATAAAAACAATTGATAGGGAGGATTTATCCTTCCCATTTACTTTTTACCATCTATAGTTTACATGTTTGATGAGAAAAGGAAAAAACACATATTTGAAAGTATGTGATGATAATATATCCTGATGAAAATGATGAGTCAAGTTCTCTGGAGAGCTCCAAATTCCTCTGATAATACATGCTTAAAAGGTTCCCAAAATTGTTCTACAAGCATAAGAAAATATGTTGTGCTACAAGGATAAGGAACTGCGTTTCACTGGAGACAAATTTGAGAGCAGTGAAGAAGGGGTTATGTCTCCTCTTTTTAGAACCTTAATTGATATTATGATCTTTTCATGTGAAATAATATTTTGCCTTTTCCTTCCAAAAACCATTTACATTGTCAAGGAAATCTAAGAATTAAAAATTGAATCTGTATTTGTAGGAAATTATACCCATAGATACAAATGTAAGCATATAGGGAAGCAAATATAAACAGGTGCAGAGTAAATATTCATTGTAACATTTGCCATCTTACACTGGAAATGATGTAAGTGTCCTTAGTTGGAGCTGGTGGAGCTGTGATATGAATATGGCCATTAAAAAGAATGAGTTACATTCAATGATGACTTAAGGACTTTTAACACTCTGAATACTGAGAACATGATGGTGCCTATAGTCAATCTAAAGTTGACATATTAAAACCAAACTGTGGGAATGTAACCGTGAGGTAGCCAAGGTAATTCACTGTGTTCTCCAAAGCCTCAGGCAGTCATAGGGTTTTTTAGGAAGTGGCTGAATCTAGAGTGTATGATTGATTCCTAGTTCAATGCTGGCATTAAGGGCACTGCAATTAAGGGTGGGTTATTACTGGATTGGCACCGCCTTAATCCCAGTAGACTGGATACAGTATAAGGGAAAAAGAGGCTGGTCTTGCACTCTCCATTGTTTTGCTGTCTTCCACTACCACTCTGCCCTGAGCCACCTTGTCTTGGTGCCACCGGATTATGGACAAAACCTCTACAAACTGTGAGCTATATAAACCTTTCCCCTTTAACTTTGGGTATCAGGTATTTTGTCTCAGCAACAAGCAAAGTAACTAAGACACTTGTGCTGCATGGTCAGTGTGAGGTCCATGTGGATGATCCACACAAGAAACCAAGATAGAATCAGAAGACAGGATGTGACTCAAAGCTAACACAAGTTCCAAGGAATTTTTCCAGAGCACTATCCTTGCCAAACACTACTAAAACTGAGATTCATCCTAAGGTGGAGCTCAGATCCTCTTTTTTGGAGAATGTTGCTGATGATCTTTCCTGACTGACTCATTCTTTCCTTTGATGTGTTAAAGCTGTGCCTTCAGTGAGGCCTGGTTGTCAGTCTCTTTAGTGGGACTTTGCCTCCAGCTGGCCAAGTATGCACATGAACCATGTATATCTGGTGCACACACCTGTCATTCCCTGACTCTGGGAGGTTGTGGCAGGAAAATTGCAAGTTCAAGTCTAATGTGGGCAACATAGTAAGACCCTTTCTCAAAATTTAAAAAAATTTTAATTAAAAAGGTCTGGAATTGTGGTTCAGTAAAGGCCCTGAGTTCAATCCCCAATACCACACACACATACAAACTTACTTCTCAGATAGTAATTTTCTGAGTTTTTTCTTGTTTGTTTGTTTTTGTTTCTCTTAAAGAATTTCTGGAGAGTTATGCTTTTCAAATAATGTCTTTCTCAATTATTTTTCTCTCATTGCTCAGACAAAATATCAAACACCTAAAGTTAAGGAAGGTTTATTTAGCTCACAGTTTGTGGAGGTTTCAGTCCATAATCAGCTGGTTCCAAGGCAGCATAACACACAGCAGAAGGCAACAGTTCATGGAGGCAGAAAACAGCACAAGCAACAAGAGCAGAAGGGGAAGAGCATAGAGAGAGGACTCTTTCTGTCCCTTATATTGAATGTAGGCCACACCCACTTGGGTGTAGCACTTACACTCATAAGCCCAGCATTGGACCATGACTCTAGAAGCCTGCACCCCTAAATGCATGAGGCTTTGGGGGAAACACCTAGACATAAACTGTAACACTGTCCTAAAGAATCAGGCTTCTCCCAGCCAATCTATTGTGACTGATACATATTTTTAATTAAACTAATTTCAACTAGTAAAAACATAAAAATTATACATACTAACAGGGTGCCAGGCGAATTTTGATACCTGTATACAGTGTGATATTTTACCTAGGCTATACACATCTGTTTCCTATAACATTACTTGCTTTTACTTATTTATTCATTTTGCCAGAATTGGGGATCAAACTCACAGAGTTTGCACACTAGGCAAGTTCATTCTACCAATGAACTACAATTCCAGGCTCTTATTTACTTGCTTTTGAGACCGACTCTTGCCTCATTACCTAGGCTTGCCTTCCACTCTTAGGTTCAAGTGCTCTTCCCACTTTAGACTTCGGAGTAGAGAAACTATGCCTTATGCCACTGTACCCAGCATACCATTTCTTTGTGGTGAGATCATTTTAAATCCCTTTTTCTAAAGGATTTTGAGACACACAATACATAATTATTATCTATATCCACCTTACTGTGCAATAGCATACCAGAAATTCTTGCTCCTGTAACTTAGTATTCATTGATCAGTTTTTACCATTCCTGCCTCTTCCTTGATGTTTAAATACTCTAAAAATGTCAGAATTATGTCAGTATGCTATGAAAGTGTCTTACTTGCAATATTTTCTTTTCAGAGACCAATGACAGACAATTGGAGGTTCATCACCAGTGCACAAACTAGATTTTTGAGGAGAAAAGTCACAAAACATATGTGGGGTGTATGTTAAAAATGCGGTACATGTTTAAATTACTTTAAAACATTTATTACAGTAAAAGCCACTTTGTCATTGACCCCCCCCACTTTGAGCTCACCCTCTTGCCACTTTCTGAAACAGTTGTGGAAGTCCTCTTTCACAAGTGTTGTTGGTTGCTCAGTCATGGGTGGCTCCAGGTCCAGAAGCAATTCCTTTCCTATTCATTCTGACTTTGGGGAAAGTCACACACTGCCCAAATTTGTCAAGAAGACAGATGAGGGCACACCAGAATGTTTTAATTTGACATAAATTACAGTAAACATTTGACTGATGAGGAGTGATCAACAAATATGATGAATGTTTAGATCTTAAACTTTATTACAGTAAACATTGCCCTTAATTCCTGAAACACTTAATATACTCCCTGGTTTTAAACATGCATTCCATTATTCTTTGCAATGTCTTCTAATGTAATAAGGTTGTTTTTTTTTTTAAAAAAGTTAAAGACTCACTATACTTCTTGATAGTATCTTGCACTTGTGAATTTTAAACTTTTTTGTGTGTGTGGTGCTGCAAATTGAACCCAGGGCCTTACACACGCCAGCCAACTGTTGTACTGTACTGGGCTACATCCTCATCCCCTGAGCTGCCTTTTTTTTTTTTTTAAATACTGGAGATTGAACTCAAGACCTTACGCTTGCCAGGCAGGTGCTTATGCCACTGGGCTAAATCTCTGGCCCCAAGCTGCTTTATTTTGAATACATACTTAAAGTTCTCCTGATTTCCTAAACATACATCCACTCCTCCACTACCACCCTCCACACCTCCCCCAAGCATAAGGTTCCATCACCTCTTTAATCTTCACATCTGGAAGTCCTGGCATGCTTTTCAACTGATAACTCAGCTGGTCACAGTTTCTCCTCCTCAGATCCAGGTTGCTACTGTAAAACATGGGGTCCAAGTCAGTCTTCCTCAGAGACTCTCTCTGACTCAGGGACTCAAAACGCAGAGTTTTAGTGTGAGAGATAATCTCAGAAAACTTTCGTATAGGAATGAGGAAGGGGTGAAGAAGAAAGCAAGAAAAAGTCACCAATAAAGAATTCATTATTTTGTAATTTATCCTTGCTGGTATTGGAGTTTTGTAAGATTGAGGAATTTAGGAAGCTATTGAAAACTATGGTAATTATACCAATGAGGTAAGGAATCAGGAGGATTGATGTACAACTCTCACCTGACACTGGCTGAGAGCTGCTAGGGGTGTGGGTCATACACTTCCCCAGCCAGCCTGTTGTCTTGGCAAAGTCTGCAAAGTACTCTCAGCCAGAAGCACAAGTCCTGACAGCTGAGGAGCTCATGGAGGGCACCTGCAACATATCTACTTTGAACTGCTGTTTCTGGAGCATAGACTGCTTGACAGGTGCTATGAATGATTCCACTTTTACATAAGGCATTTAATATAAGTTTTGAAAATGATTAAAGATCAAACAGTGTTCATATGTTATTTAAGCAGGATGCCAGCATTTACATCTCAAACTGTGTTAGTAAACAGGTTAACTCTATTCTCATTCACACTGAGGAGAGACTTTGGCTTTCTTGTAATAAAACACCAGTAGGTTATTACACTGACTACATATTCCTGGGTAGACAAACTCGTGGACACACTTAGGTCTTTTGGGTGCAAGGGGAATGCTACTGTGCCAGCCAAAAAAGTGCTTCTCAAACTATAATGTACACACAAGTCATCTAAGCATCTTGTAAAAGTGCAGATTCTGGTTAGGTGGATCTGGAGTAGAGCCTATGATTCTGTTTTTTTGTTTGTTTTGTTTTTTTTTTATACTGAAAATTGAACTCAGGACCTTGCACTTGCCAGACAGGCACTGTGCCCCTGAGCTATATCCCTGGACCTTGATTCTGCTTTTGTATTTCACTTCTGCCTGATGTTTTGAGTAGCAGAGGCATGGGTATGGAATTAACTGTGTGACTTCTTGGCTTACTGGCCCATTAAATGTCTAGCTGTACAACATCCCAGTGGTTTTAATTTTATTTCCAGTGCTGTGCTAGAGGCAAGTTGGACCAGCTCAAAAGGGCCAGTTAAATTTCCAAGAATTTTGCAAGTTGACTGTTAACACTGCTCTTAGCTTGGAATCAGCTACAATGGGAGTATTTACACCACAGAAATCATCCAATGCTATAAAGATCAAATTATAATTTCATTGATTAACTCATTGATAAAGTTAGAACTCTCATGATCTAATCACTTCAAAAGCCAATTAGCTAGCAACCAATCCTTCAACATAATGAGCTTTTGGGGAGATATTTTGGGTTAACAATTATAACAACCTGTAAATGAAAAGTGCAAAACTAAAATATCAAGTGCCATTTGAAGTAGATTCAACAACAGTGCTGTGAAAATGATCAGTTCAATGCTGACTATGTTAAGAAGACAATTCCTCCTTGCTTCTGCCTGCAGAGAGCCATTATAGTTTCTAGACTGACTCCTAGATTTTAACTTTAGTTCTTTCACAGAAGACGGAAGATCTGTTGCATAGTTGAAACTTAGGATTGGCAAACACCTAATCTGTCTTTTCTCAAGTTCTTTGTCTCCAATTTGGATGATAAGTATACTATTCTAATACCCTCACTAAGCTGGAAGACTAATGTATTGCCTGGTTATTTTCTTGTTTGCTGAGGCAAATTACCAACACCCACAAAAGAGGAAAGTTTTATTTTGGCTCACAGTTTGTAGATGTTTCCATTCATTGTCAGGTGTCTCCAAGACAGGGTGGCCACGGCCACGGTTCTTGCCATGACAGGGAGGAAACAGAGAGCTGTCAAAATCAGAGGGAGGGAGACAGACTCTTCCGGGCCATGCCCCCACTAACCCACCTTCTCTAACCAGGCTTCACTCCCAACATAACATTTAGGTATAAACTCATCAGGAGACTAACTAACTGATGAATATAACCCCCCGATCCAATCACCTCTTAAAAATCCCATCTCAGATTACATGAGGCTTTGGGGGATACCTAGATATAAACCATAACATTTCATCCATATCACTCAAAAGACTGATAGGTATCTCTTTACAAAAGATGCATTTAGTTCATCTCTAAAAGTTGGTAAAATCCTAACAATACCAGCATTGCTGAAAAGTCTAGATCCAAAATCTCCCCTGAGATTTAAGGCAAACTCTTGGTTATAAGCCCCTAAAAAGATAGAAAGTTATTGCTGACTTACAAAGGCACATGGCAAATTCTCATTCCAAATGGGAGAAAAAAAGAGGGTAGAAAGGAATTGGGAACAAAGCAAGAAACCTTCAATCTCACAGCTCTACATCCAGCACAGGAGCAATCTGTGGCAAAACACAAACTCCGAACCAGTTTGGCAGTGCTGTCCCTATGGCATTGCTGGTGGCTGTAGCCCTCACGGACTCCTTTGGGCTGGTTTTGCTCACTGCTTATGGCTTTCCTCAGATGTTCCACATTCTTGGCTTCTCCAGCTTTTGGGGCCTCCACTGTACTTACAGCTTTACACGCACAGCCTCATGCACTGCCCTCCCTGAGGCACACTGCCTGGCCTCCCAGACCTTCTTCTGCAATCTAGCTAGAAACCACTCAGACCCCACAATTCTTGCATTCTACATCCTCATGAGACCAGTGTAGATGATGCTAAAATCTGCTGCCAGGCTGAGTAGTAGCTGAGTCCTTTTGCATCTTGCTGGTGGCTGCAGAGGCCTCTGAATGCCTAGATGGCTAAGCACAGTGAACTGAATCAATTCCCATTCTCTGGACTGCCACCATTCATGGTACCCTGGAGTCTTCTTCCCAAAGTAAAATCTTTCATTTTTACAAATTTGAGACTCCCAAGTCCAGCTGGTCGCTGTGACGCTCTCAGGCCATCCTTTTATAGTCTGGTTGAAAACTACTTGGGTTCCTTTTAATGCTAATTTTGTTGTTGGTGGTGGTGGTGGGGGGGTTGTTTTGTTTTGTTTTGTTGCAACTAAGCTTTCCATTGCTCCATCTTTGCAGGCCTAACTTTACTGGAGCTTCCTTCATGGCCAAACTCAAAATGTTTTAAATCATTCTGTTGCATTATTTGCTTTGATTCACAATGTAGAGCTGGCTAAAAGCCTCAAACAATCCCCAGCCACAGCCTGAATGTTTGGCTACCCTGAAATTTCCTCCTATGAATTAAGTAGTCAGCTGCTATTTTTTTTTTTTATTCATTCATCCATTCATGGACCACTTGGCTTTATTTCATAGTTTGTCTTATGAATAATGTTGCAATATAGCTAAGATAATTATACTACGAATTTTAATAGTTCATGAGAAGCAACAGTTAGTGCTTATATTGTTTGGTTAATTTTGCATGCCTTTATCTGGTAATCGAAGCAACTGTTTTGAAGACAACAATGTGCAATGTAATAACCACTGTTAATTTCCTATCATCTTGTTTTGAAATCTTGTGTCATCATTGTTATTGAATGATAAATAAATGTTGTTTTAATTCTTTTTAAAAAATGAATAATGCTGCAATAAACATAGGTGTGTAAATGTCTCTTTGAATGTTTATTTCATTTCTTTTGGATCATACTATAGTACTATTTTTAGTTTTTTGAGGAACATCTATGTTTTCTTTAATACTTATACTAATTTACATATCCACCAACAATGTAGAAAATTTCCCTTTTCTGTGCATCCGTGATGACATTTCTTTTTTGAGAAGGGTTTGTTAATTTTTGCTTTTTTTTTTTTTCTCGGTACTACACATTCTGAATGAGGGAAATTGTATCTCATTGTAGTTTACATTTCCTTGATGGTTAGTGATATGGAGCATACATTTGTTTTCATATATTTGTTGGTCATTTGTATGTCTTCTTTGAGAAGGATATATAGTGGTATCTTAGTCTACAAATGCTTTTGTTTTGTGAGTAGTTTGGTTAGCAAACAAACATTGGCAAAATTTTGTTTTTGTTGCCAAACTCTGCATCAAGTAATAAACAAAGTAACAGCCATCTTTTCCACCTGAACATGAATTTTAAGTCAGGTAATGTGGTCATCTTTTCCAGAATCATGAAATGAATTCAGTTCCTGAACCAAGGTACCACAGTATTCAGATCTTTAGCCCATTTTTAAAGTGGGTTATTTGTTTTTGTTCTGCTATTGTTTGAATTCTTTGTATATTTTAAATATTAACCCTTGTCAGATTTAGAGTTTGAAAATATTTTCTCCTATTACATGGCTTTGCTCCATTGTTCTCTTCACCATGCAGAAGCTTTTTAGTTTGATGTAATGCCATTTGTCAATTTTTCCTTTTCTTGCCTGTACTTCTGAAATCATATCCAAAAAAAAATCTGCCCAAGTCAATGTCCTGCAGTCTTTCTTTTTTGTTTCCTTCTAATAGTTCATAGTTTGGATCTTATATTTAAGTCTGTAATCTATTCTGAATTGACTTTTGTAACTGTTGGGGGATAGGAGTCAATTTCATTCTCCTACATTTGGATGTGGAGTTCTCCTAGCACCATTGATTGAAGAGGCTATCCTTTCTCCACTAGCTCTTTTGTCAGAAATCGGTTGACTAGGGCCAGGGATTTAGCTCAGAGGCTCAAGTGCTTGCCTGCTAAGCACAAGGTTATGAGTTCGATCCCCAATACAAAAAAAACCCCAAAAACCCAAACAACAACAACAACATCAACAAAAACCAATCAGTTGACTATAAAAAATGCATGAGGTTACTCTGTAGTTCTCTATTCTGTATTGGTCTGTGTGTCTATTTATATGTCAGAACTAAGCTATTTTGGCTTTGTAGTATATTTTGAGTCAGCCAGCTTTGTTCTTTTTGTTCAAGATTTTTTTTGGCTAATGGAGGTCATTTGTGGTTCCATATGAATTTTAAGGGTTGTTTTTCTCTTTCTGTGAGGGATGACATTGGTCTTTTCAAAGAGAATACATTGACTCTGAAGATTTCTTTCAGCGATATGAACATTTTAATAATGTTATTATTTCTTCCATCAGTGTTCTGTACTTTTATTGTAGAGATATTTTATCTGCTTGATTGTTTATTCCTAAGTATTTTAGTCATTGTTTTGTAACTTTTTTTTTTTTCAAAGCTGAGGATTGAACCCAGGTCTTGAACCACATCCTCAGCCCTTTTATTTTTGAGTTCAAGATAGGATCTCTGTTTCCTGAGACCCACGCCATGTTGGAACTTGGGACGCTGGGAAAGCCAGCAGCCAGCTCACCACTCTGGTAAGTGGCTGTGGCCTGGCAAGACGCAGCCACCCCAGGGTGAGAACCATCAGCGTATCCTGAAATCCATGCCATGTTGGAACTTGGGGCACTGGGAAAACAAGCAGCCAGCTCGCCACTCTGGTAATTACCTGTGAGCCTATTGGTTCGCGGGCTAAGAATCAAACATCCATCCCATCCCTCCCGTCCCCCCTCCCCCAGGAGCAAGTGAGAGCCAGAGATCTGAGATGTGAGTTTGACTATATGCAATATAGCAAATAAGGGGGATTTCCTTCTGCCATCTCTTTGAAGGTAAATATTTTTATCACTGTTTTGCTCTGTTCTGATTAATGGTATTGCTCTATTCAATATTCTATTTTATAAGTTCAGTATTTCCTTCAATTTTGCTGTACCTGATTGAAGAAACAACTATTGTGTAGAAAATGAGATGTACTATTGCTGTTATCCTGGTAACCTGCTGTGAAGTTTTGTACCAATTTCACTACACTGTCTCAATTGGCTTTGTCCCATCTTGTTCTGCTATATTTTACTACCTTCAAAATAAAATAAATAAATTTAAAAAAAAAGATAGGATCCCCCTAAGTTGCCTGGGTTGGCCTTAATTTTCATTCCCCTCATCTAGGCCTCCTGAGTAGCACACCAATGTAGGCATACACTGCATTCCCTGGCTTGCAGTTATTATAAATGGCATTTTTTTATTCCTTTCTTAGAAAGCTAATTATTCTACATACAGAAACACTACTGATTTTGCAAATTTGTTTTATATCCTGAAATTTTACTTAATTCAGTTATTAGTTCCAACAGTTTTTTGGTGGAACCTATGTACTAGATCATGTTGCTTGGTAAATAAGAGCAATTTGAATTCCTCCTTTCCAACATGGATTCCCTTTGCTTCTCTTGTCTAACTACACTGGCGAAGACTCTCAGTGCTATGCAAACAGATGTGGTGAAAACATTACCATTTTCTTTAAAATTGAAGCCTTGTAAAAATGTCTTTGAACAGATAAGTTACTTTATGCAAGTATATCATGAAATGAATTAAAAATATTATTATTGCATTACTTTCATTTTAAGATCAGAGGATCTTTTTCTTAAGAAAGAGGTAATTTTATCAGCCTCTTAAGAAAATTCAAAATATGTATTTTATAACATATTACTCATGCAAACCTAAAGAAGGAAAACAGAAGAAATAAATTAGTGACTATGTTCCTTCATAGAGTCCATATTTTCTGAATCACTTTCTTGTGAGAGTTAATATTTGATTTCACAACCACAAAATGAGAACCAAAAGAAACACTGTTACAATAAAATTATATTCAAGCATTAAAAAACAGATTTGTAATTATCCAACTGCATATTACTGTCAGTAGATCTAGAAATTCAGGCTAAATTCTTTCATTTGAAAATAAAGTTTAAGCAAGTTCATGCTGGTTTTTACAAACAAAACTTTTTCATTTAGAAATGATAAAATGGAATGGACCATCTTAGTAACTTCTCCAAAATGCAAATAAATGAGCCTCTAGGTACTCTTTCTATATTGTTACAAAACCTACATCCTTTTCACCCCTTTTATGGTCCCTTTTATGGCTATTAATTTTTAATTCTGGAGACACAGTTACTGTGTTTCTGGTCCTCTGGTGGAAGATAAACGTGATTTAGATGCTGTTTTATGTATTCTTGGAGCTGATGGTTCTGATTATATCTGTTTCCCAGGAGAAAAGTTGCTGGTTTCCACAATCCCTTCCTTGCTGGTCATAAAACAAGTATTAAACAATGGCAATAAGCTATGGACCTCCTAAAGTGCTCCAATTTTTAATTAAATGATTGCTGATGAAATATGACTCAATATAGATTATATAAAGAATTCATACGATGTACCTTTGTGTAGACTATACATTCCTTGGGCCCTTGAGACCTACTTGCGCATGTACAGAATATCAACTATTATTTCTCCAGCCATATTTTTATAAGTTACAATCTCTGGTATATTCATGAGACCATAGGGGATACCCAAGTTGTGTTCTCTCAAAACTGGATTTCAGGTTTTTAAACAGAACTGGTTATTGATACTTAACATAAACAAACTCCATGAATCTGTTTTATGTAATATTTTGTATACCTCCAACAGCCATTTATTATGAGTTTTTTAGAGGAGTGATAAGCTTTTAAGGACTTCAGCTCCTCCATTATTTTTTATAAAATGGCTCTAGATGAAAGCTGGAAGAATTTAAAAATGCAAGTCTTTATGGTAGTCTGGAGTTCATTTAAGTATACTCTGAAACACTGATAATTTTGTTTACAGAAGTATAATTTACTCAGTGCTGTCAATGTCAGTCTTCCATATATTCTGCCAAAATATTGGGCAAAGCGCATAGAATTTGTGCTAAAAGCCTCCAAGAAAAGCTGTCTAAATAGGTACCAGAATCAAACTATGTATGCACATATGCATAACCTATCTTCACCATGCGTGAACACAAATACCTAGAGAAGATACTCCCTACTTTCTCATGGTTTATTTGTGTGTTTGTTTTTTTGGTAATGGGACGCAAACTCATGACCTTGCGCTTGCCTTTCAGGCGCTTGTGCCACTGAGCTACATCCTGGCCCTCTCATGTATCTTTTAAAAACAGTTCCAGGGAATTATTACATATGCCCATCACTCTTCTCAAATCCTCATGATTTATTAGACCTCCCAAATTGCTAATTTTTTCTTTGCTCAAAATGTTCAAACAAAAAAATTTTAAAAAACATTAGCACATATTTAAGATATAAGCTAAAGTTAAGTGTCACCACTTAACTAGGGAAGTTTCTCCTGATTGCCACAATGTTGAGCACTCATTGGGCCGATCCCAAATATGCACTTAGTTTCTATCTTACATAACATGAATTGGATTTGGCAGGAACATTAACCAGAGGCAGAGGCCTTTTCGATAGATTGAAGTGCATGATTTTTAAGGAATCATTTAAAACTAATCTGTTCAGTACTCTTCCATACGAAGTGAATGTGGGGCTCAGACATGAGAAGATAATACATGCTTTGTTTAGCAACGTATCAGTGAGAGAGATAGAGAAGCAAGAAAGGAGGACAGAAGGGAAGAAAGGAAGCTAAGAAGGGAAGGAAGCATGGAGGGAAGGAAGGAAAGTAGGAAGGGAAGGAAGGAAGTATAAAAAGAACTCTAAACTTTTGTGCAAGGTGAGGGAGAGCTGGGTTATTCTTGGTGATTTTTATTTCATTGCTAGCTGAGTTACCTTCGGAGAGTCATGACACTTTTCTGGACATTAGCTTGCACTATTGAAAACAGAAGTAACACCCATCTTGCAGTGAATAGAAAGAGATTTGTAATTAAGTACTTAGAAATCATGTATCTTCCTGGGTCAAATCAGTGTGTTCATTCAACTTTTATTACTATTGCATATCTTATATGAGAAGTGAATACCTTTGTTTTCTTGCTTTAGTTGGGTTCTATTTGTAATATGACGGCCTTAAATCATATCCTAAGGAGATAGTAACTCTAGGCACTAGTCAGCTGTAATAGTGACCAGTGCTTTTCAAACTTCAGTGTCCACAAAATCACCAGGATCTTGTGAAAATGCAGGGCTGGGGTAGGAACTGAGCTTATGCATGTCTAACCAGCTTCCAAGTAAGTCCAAGGCTTGAGAACTGTGCTTGGTTCTTGGTAGGAGCAGGGGACGTTTCTAACTTGCACACACTGAGCACACATTATTTATTGGATCACAGTACAAAGTTGTAAGTGCTGCTGCTGATGTCATCTGAGTTCTTTCCTGGGTGATAAATATATCCTTAGGGAATGACTGCAGCCAACAAAGAGGACCGTAAACTCAATGACAGGGTGAAATGGGTGGGGTGACAGCGATTCATGGCAGAATCCGCCGCTTATTCTCCTCTCCTGGCTGTCAGCTGTGATAAATGGCTTTATGCAGAAAGGTTGGACTCAAACGTAGTGGTGACTTGTAATTAAACCTTTTAGGCATCCTTTGCCATGTCCTTCATTAGCATACTATTTATAACATGGACCATAATTACATAATGCATGCATATCAAGGTGGAAACTAATTTTCATTCTGAGAGGTTGTTATAAATATGAATCTATGTCTCTAAAAAACTTAATTTTAGCTTTTTTTTTGGTATCAGGGATCAAACTCACAACCTAGCGCTTGCGAAGCAGGCACTTAGGCCACTGAGCTAAATCTCTGGCCTTAATTTTAGCTCTTAAGACATAAGCTTCATACCATCAACCTGAAATAAAGTATGAAATTCTGATGATGACAAGTTAGAAGGAAGAATATAGAGACAAAGCCAGCTATTCATCATAGTCTCCATTCTTTTATCAGTGCCTTCATCCACAGCATTTACTGAGTCTCTACAACAAGCCAAATATTGTTCAGGGCTCTAGAATAAGGGAGTGAACACAATGCTTCCCTCCCTCACCCCCATCCCTGCTCTGATGGAGCTTACATTTGTATGAACAAATAGATAGGCAGTAGAGATAAATAAACAACAACAAAAGGCGAAACAAGTTGAGGAGGAAAGGGGAAGCAGAAGTGAGAGTTCTGTTTTATAGGAAAAAAGTATTGGCAAAGACACAGGGAAGATTTAAATGAGAAAAAGTCGCACAGGTATTCAGTTAAAAATAATAAGGTAGAGGAAGAGCAAAACCAGGAGCTATAAGATTTTTGATCTGGTCAAATGCAAGAATTAGGCTGCTATTTCATGAGGAATTTACATGAGGGAAATAAACCAAATATTAGAACAGGCTATGTACTAGTCTTCTCAATTTTCAAATGATAGGGGGGAAAAGAGGAAATGAAAATGGGGTGCCCTTGCATATGAAAATCTGATAATAAACAATTCTCTTTAAAATACATGCTGATCCAGTTATAGTGGCCCAGGCCTGTAATTCCAGCACTCTGGGAGGCTGAGGTTGTGGCATCTTAAGTTTAAGCCCAGCCTGGACAACTTCGACAGTTACACTTTTAAATACACAGGCTTGGAGATGCCACATAAATGAAGTAACCAATAAAATACTTATGGCTTCAAGAAGACATTTATCTAGTTTGCATATAAATATTTCTATAACCTGTTACAAACATCTTTTCGAAAAGAACTTGTTCATTTTGGAATCTCTATTAATGAGCTATAGCACATCAACAATTCAAATTAATACATCAAAAATTTTTAAAACATCTCAATAGACTTAGAAAAGCCTCTGATAATACCAACATCAAAGACCTCCTACTTCCAAGAATATGGAATAAACATACTTTACTTAATTCTTCACATTAAGTGCAGCTAAAAACTCTAAACATTACATAGTCAGTAAACTTTCACAAATGGGAAGAAAACCAAGAGATGGAGGAAAAGAGAAGGGCATAAAAGAAGAACTATGATATGTTATGTATGTGTACCAACTAAATATGATCATCATGTACTAATAAAGAAACATAAGGAAATTGAAAGGTGAAAAGAAGCAGGTAGACTTGTGGGACCTCTGGAACCCAAACAATAATGCAGTGATGAGTGCCCTGGCTTTTCTCTCTGCTTCATTCCCTCCAGAGTCAGCAGATCGTGATCATGACCCAGAAATACCAACAAGCATGGGCAAATGCAGCCCAACAAAGCCCACCATGTTAGCCAAAGGAGCAGGTTATGGCAGCCAGGTGAGTCAGAAAACTCTGAGTAACCATTCTACCCTAAATGAGTAGCTGAGAAAAGCTCTATCCCCACCACCACCCCAAGCAAAGACTGAATGAGATGCCTGAAGTTCCATTCTTGGGAGTCTGTAACCTCCAAACCCTGCCATGACAGCATACCAAAAAGTCCATACGGTTGCAGGACTTTTGTGTACTTTAGTTGGTAACAAGGCCTTTCTCACATCTTGTCAGTGGAGTCTAAGTTGTGCGCCTTGGCTTGTCGCTTTACATTGAAGTAACAAGGAATGAGCACAGAGCACTAGTGAGGCATGAAAACTCCCATGACTGCCCATCAATGGTAACAGGGGAGACTGCACAAGGGCAGAACCCCCATCCCACTCCATGGTAACAAGGTATCAGCTGAAATATCAACCCGAGGAAATGACCTTGGCAGCACCCTTTCAGCCCCCCAGCTTGTATTTCTCTCAAAGTAAAACAGCTGGCTAAAACAGTTTGAATAAGACCCAGAGGCACACAACACAATGAAAACAATCCATGATCATTTTGATGAAAAAAAGACAATCAAGAGATGTCAACAGACATACAATTATACATGCTTGAAAGAAATGAAAGTGAAAATGGAATGCTTTTTCAAAGAAAAAGAAGATGAAAGGAAAAATTAAGTGGAAATTTTAGAAATGAAAATACCATAACTGATATGAAAATCTCAGTAGATGAGCTCAATACCAAAATGAGGAAAGGTAGAAAAATGAAAATAATAATAGAAATTACTCTGAAGAACAGAGAGAAAATGGATTTTTAAAAAATGAACAGAGCTTGAGGTAAAAGAATAGCTCTAGCATCATGGCTTCAGAGTTTTAGCAGAAAAGGGGAAAGAGAAGAGGGCTAAAAAAAGAACCAAAAAAAGATAATAGCTTCAAAAAAAAAAAAGCTGAAAAACTCACAGATTTGGCAATAGACATAAAATTGCAGATTTGAGAATTTAAATGACTGCCAAACAAGATAAACCCAGCGAAATCTAATGAAGACAATTTCAGTCATTTATAGGAAAATGGATGCACTGAGACTATTTATCTAAGTGAAATCAATCAGACACAAAAGGTTAAATATCATATGTTTTCTCTTATGTGAGAAACCCAAACTATAAATAAGTAAATAAATAAATAGCAAAATAATAACAATGACAGGAAATAGAGAGGTAGTTTGTGGAGACAGGAGAAGGATAGAGAGAGAGGGAAACAGGAGGGAGAGAAGAGGAGGAGGAAAGGGGAGAAGAGGAAAAGGAGAAATGGGAAAGATTAGGGTGTAATATGTACACGTACCAACTCCTCACAGTGAATGTATTCATTGTGTATTGTGAACATGTACTAATAAAAAAAAACAAGGGCCGGGGACATAGCTCAGTGGCACAGCATCTGCCTAGCAAGAGAGAGGTCCTGAGTTCAATTCCTGGTATAAAATAAACAAATAAATAAATAACAAAAGGTAGGATTTCTACTGCATTGTATACCTCAAAACATATACAAATAGTTATACTTTTAATTAAAATAATTAAAAATAAATATTAAACTGGCAAAAATAATTCTGAAAGCAGCCAAAAAAAAAAAAACCAGCAGAGGAAAAGTAATTAGAATTACAGCATGTTTCTCAGAAGAAACCATGGAGGTTGGTGGTATTTCTCAAGTTTGAAAAATTTGCCAATACAGAAGCTGATGCCAGTGAATATATCCTCAAGAATGGTGGGGAAATTAAGATATTTTAAGATGAAGGAAAACTGAGAAAGCCTGACATCAGCAGATCTGACACAAATGAATAGCTAAAGGAAATGAAGAGAAAGAAAGAAAAAGAAAAGAAAAATAGTCAAAGAAGGAAACTCAGAACATAGGTAAAGAAAAAATAAAATGGTGAGAAAATGATGAGTAAATATGATCATTTTTCTCTCTTCAATTTTCTAAATTATGGTTGAAATAAAATTTATAATATGATCTGATATAGCTGTAAATGTACATAAGGCCATATTTAAAATAAGTATATGAAAAAATTTAAAAATATATATAGGGAGCAGGTAAAGAGATGAAAAGAAAGGTAGAGTTTTTATATTTCACTCAAAATGACATTGCTATTAGACTGTATGGATATAAGTATGTATATAAATAGTCATATCTAGAGAAACCATGAAAAATCTATGCAAAAAATATAAAAACAATACAAAAAAACCAAAATGAAATTCCAAAGAAATTTGTGTAATGCAGTGAAGTTAGAAAAAAAATAAAACAAAAACCAATGAGAACAGATAAGACAAAAGTTAAAAGACTTAAGCCTTAACATAGCAATATTTATAATAAATGTAAATGACATAAGTACATTAGTTAAGAGAGATTAACAGAACTGATTAAAATACGTGCTCCAACTAGGTACAATACACAAGAAACTCACTTCAAATATATGGATATACTCCTGAGACCCGTGCCATGCTGGGACCTGGGGTACCGGAAACCAAGCAACCACTCCCCTCCCTGTTTTGTTTAATCTCAACATACATGAAAGTATGGACAGCTATTTTGAAGAGAATGAGGGACATTATGACAGCCTAGACAAGCACAAACTGTCCAAACTCAACCAATTTGAAAATGACAGTTAGATTAGCCTTCATTAGACTTCCCTATTGTCTGGTTTTGAAGACCTAAAACTCCTTCCTCATTCTGTTCAGATCAGTTTTATACTATATTGTTTTGTATGAACTCTCTGCGAAGATATGGACAACTATTGGGAAGAAAACAAGAGACAATATGATAGATAGTGAGGATCTCTGGTTGTCTAGCTTTGAAATTTATATGTCTTACACTGCTTTCTTATGTCCTATTTTGTTCTGTTTTGTTGTGTTTAATTTTACCCCCCTTTAAAATAAAAAAAATTTTTTTTAAATATATATGGACATAGACAAGTTGAAAGTTAAGCCATGGGAAAAAAATCACATAATATTAAAGGAAAGCAAAGTGACTATATTAATATCAAATATACTATATTTTGGAACAAAGGAAGTTAACAGAGATGAGATGAGACATTATACAAAAATAAAAGTGGTTATCCTATAAGATAAGAGAAATCCTAAATGTATACACATCAACAACAGCACTCTAAAATATGTGAAGTAAAAACTGCAGAACTGACAGAAAAATTGTCCAACCCATAATTACAGTCTTATTATATATTGATGTAATTCATAAATACATACTAAATTTTAGTATATTATATATATACTATATACAATTATTATTGTGGAGACTTCACATCACTCTCTCAAAAATGAATAGAACAACTACTAAACATCAGTGTAGATATGGAACTCAATTACACTGTCAGCCTGTAGGAACTAACAAGCCTTTCTAGACTACTCCATCTAACAGTAGCAGGCTATATACATTCTTCTCAACTGTCCATGAAAAATATGTCAAGGCATAATATTTTCCACGCCATAGAAAACCTCAAATGTGTAAAGGAATTGAAATAATGTAGAATGTTCTGTTTAATCACAATAGAATCAAACTAGAAATACCAAACAGGAAAGATAACTGGAATTCTCCAGATACTTAGAAACTAAAAGTACTGCTAAATAATCTGGGGGTAAAAGAGGCTATCGCAAGGAAAATTTAAATAAACATGAAAATGAGTAAATATCAAAATGCAGCATATCATACTTGTGTGACACAGGTAAATAGATCATGCTGAACTTCATGGTACTAATCACATATGTTAGGAAAAAGATGAAAAGCTCAAATTAATTAACTAAACTACCACCTTAAAAAGTAAGAAAAAATGCAAGGAAGAAAATGTTAAAACTAAGCATAACAACTGATGAAATTTAGGGCTGAACAACAGTATAGAAAAATCAGTGAACCAAAAGCTAGTTCTTTGAAAAGATCAGTAACATGAATAAGCCTTTAACGTGACTGAAAAAGACAAAGTTAAACAGAATTTGTCAGTAGCAGAATTAGGAAGGGAATATCAAAAATAAAAGAAGAAACCTGAGCATGGTTGCACACAGCTGGAACCCCAGCACTCTAGAGACTGGGCCAAAAGGATCACAGACTGCAGCCTAGCCCAGGCAACTGAGAAAGTCAGTGAGACCCTGTCTTGAAATAGGGAAGGCCCAGGGTTCAACCCCAGTACCAATCAATCAATCAACAAAATTTTTAAAAATAAAAGAAGGAACCGGGGATATAGTTCAGCAGCACAAGCAACTGCTTGGCAAGCTTCAGGTTATGAGTTCAATGCCCAATACCAAAAAAAAAAAAAAAAAAAAAGAGGAAATATTGCTGTAGACACTGCAGACCCCAAAGAGATACTCTGAAAAACCCCAACATGTAAGCTTGATAATGTAGATAAAATGGACCAATTCCTAGACAAGCACAAACCGTCCAAACTCGACCAATTTGAAAATGACAATTAGATCAGCCTTCATTAACAAAATTGTAAATACTCCCTCAAAAGAAATCTCCAGGCACAGATTGTTTTTAGAAGAATGTCACCAAATGTTTAAAGAGAACTTAACAACAATTCTATACAATATTTTCCAGAAGATAGTAGAGGAAAACTATTTCATTCCTGCTTCATTTCAAGGAGTTTGTGTTACCTTGCCAAGGACAGCACAAAACAGAAAACTATGGAGCAAGATCTCTCAAGATTAAGAATGTAAAAATCATTAGCAAAATATAAAATAGAATTCAGCAATATATGAAAAAATGTATGATCAATGAAAATTTTTTCTTGACCTCTTTTCTGTCTTTATAACCAATCTCCTGTTATTGAAAGGTCACATTGTACCCCACAAATATATGCAACTATTGTGAGTCAAAAACACATGGAAAATATGTTTTTTTTAAATCACGTGGTTGCAAACACCATAACCACTTCACATAATTCTAAAGCAAACAAAAAATAAAACTCCTCTAATTGCTCACTTGGAAACTTACTCTACTTTATGGAGGTATTGTCTGGTTCTAGAACTGCATATAATGCCAGCTAAGCTCTTCAAACTACACTTTTGCAAATTTGTCATTTGACATTTTTATGACTGCATGTAAATATGCAACTGTCTCAAAATAAAAGGTATTTTTCCTTTAAAAAAAAAAAAAACAAAGTTGCCAGGTGTGGTGGTGCACATCTGTAATCCCAGCATTCAGAGCTGAGACAGGAGGATCAGCGCAAGTTCAAGTCCAGCCTTAACTGTATAGCAGGACACTGCCTCAACAAACAAGCCACCTAGAATATTAGAATATTTCTCTTTCTTAAACTAAAGAGAAAAAAAAGTTTAGCAACATGTTACAGAATGAGAATGTAACTGAAGAGTTTTAAATTGAGATCCATGGATTCCTATTGCTATATATAGATTTTTGTAGTTCCATGACTTATTTCCCAATTATTTCTAGTAAAATTTCTCAGAATAATTCATTATTTTTCATTATGCTGCAATGATTTTTAAATCATGTGTTACATTCTTATGTATATGATGGTAAGGTTTTAATTTTTTACCAGTGCTCTGTTTATTCTTGGATATCAGGTCACATTATTTAAGTGATTTTAAATTTATTTTTTATATTTTATTATCTTTTCTCTTAAAAAATTCTTAGTTATATTTATACTTACCTTTCTTGATAATTGATAAAATTATATTGCTGATTTTACTTTCCTATTTCCCCCAAATTCCATGTTTACAAACATATAGCAATTTTTAAATTTTTTATTTTAAAGAGAATAAAACCAAGAAAAAAAAAACCAGAATAAAGCCAATCAAAATGAACCAGTGCAAGTGACACAAAACTTCAAAACAATAGGAAATCAACAATGGTTACCATAATGACTCTTGCCTTCAAAATAGCTCCAGATACCTTCAGATATAGCAAAACTCAAACAAAACACAACAGAATAGAAACAATAAAACCAAAACAAAGAATGCAGTAAAAGACTTCAAAACAAGACAATAGTAAATCCAAAATGGTGCCATAATATTCTTATCTTTGAAATAGCTGCCCATGCCATCAGATATAACAAAATCAAACAAAACAAAACAGAATAAAACTCACCCCTAAAAAATAATGAAAATGATACAGGATTTCAAAATAAGATGATAGGGAATTAACAATGGCCACCAACTTCAGAAGGAGATCCCCCACAGATGCCACACCATGTACCGTTATTCTGTGAATAGATGATCAGACCACCGGCCCTAGACCTGTAAAGTCAGTGAAACACCAAACACTATAAGTATTAAATTGTATTTTACCTCAATACCTATTGTTGCAGCATACATTTCTCCAAATCAGCAGGTTGCTTGGGGGTGGAAGTGGCTCTTCTTGTTTCCCAGCCTGTGTGCCAGAAGGGGCTGGCATCTGGCTGTGGCCCCCTCCCCGGCAGCCTACAAATGGCACTGATTCACAGAGAGGGCTTACTTCTTGGTGACTTCTTGTTCTCTTCTCCCACAGTCTGCAAATCACACACATAGCAATTTAAAAAAAGCATAGTTACATTTTTTTGTTTCCCTATCTAGAAATATTACCTGTTTCTCCATTTATTCTGTTTCCTGTCATGTCTCTCATTAAAATATAGTGTTTTTAATTTTAGAGTTCCTGCCATTTCTATTGATGATTGTTCTAAGGTATTTTTCTCTATCAATTATCTGTTATGCATAATAAATTATTCTAAAACTTAGTGTGACCTAACACATTTTTTAATCTCAAAATCTCTTTGGCTTAGGAATCTGAGCATGTTGTAGTTGATCTTCTTCACAGCCCCCATACGGCATCAATCAAAGTACCAGCCCAGGATCTGAAGTGTCATCTGGCAAACAATGTGTTTCTTGGTGAGATTTTTTGTCTTGGTTCCACACTAGCTGTAACTCCAACGCCACCTGAGTTCTTTGCTATGTGAGCTTTCCCAAGGTGCAAGCTTAATGGTGTGTTCTGGACCTCCAACAATTCTTTTATATTCACGTTAGCATTATAGGACTACATTATTTTCTCTATATTATTTGGTTTTGGTTTTTAAAGAAAAATAATTTTGTTAGATATTGAAGGCACTTTGAATTGAATAATTATTTTCTTTAATAAATATTTATTAAAATGAAAGTATTAAGGGCATGGTAAAAATTTCAAACACATTCAAAATTATGTAGACATTGTCATATGCAAGTATGCAAATATCCTTTAAGAAATTCATTTGAATTGGAATAGTGTTCACATTCTATTCTGTACCTTCATTATTCATTTAACATTCCTGAAGGGTCTTCCCAAAGTATACATATACTTACTTCATTTCTCGTAAGACTCCATGGTTTGCTTATAATATCATGTAGTTAACCAGCCACACCTGAAGGGCATGGGGTCAAAATAATTACAGGAAGAACACTTAACAATTTCTGAGTGACTACCACACACCAAGTTAGGGAGGCCAGATAAAATACAAGACGCTAGTTACATTTGAATTTTATATAGGTACAAATATTCTTTAATATAATGTGTCCTGTTGTTTATCTAAAATCCAAATTTGACAAAGCATCCTGTCTTTTTATTTGCTAAGTCCAGGAACCTATATCCAGATACTCTTCTCTAAAAATATAAGTAATTTTATTGGTACATTTTAGATATACATAATGATCATATTCATCATAGGAAATTTGTATATGCACATGGCATATTTTGATTTCTCTACTTTTTCCCAATCCCTCTCTTCCCCTCAAATCATCTTCCCCAACCTATTTACAAAGTTTTGTTTCCATTTTATCCATTTTTGAAAATCATTCTTTCCCTTTTCCCAGATACTCTTTTAATAGCTTTACATGCATTATCTCATTTGATCTTCATGATGGTTCCAATAGGAAGGTAACTGTACTGTCTTTATTTTAAGGATGAAGAAAGGAATGGGAAAAGGAAGTAATCTGGGAAAGTGGGGCTCATTTTTTAATGTAGGTAAAGTTGATCCCCAAGAATGTCTTAATGTTTTTTTTGCAGTTTTCAGTTATAAAATATTCTATAGCTAACTGTTGGTAATGAACAAGAGATTTATGAATTGATATTAAGTGATTTCCCAGATGCAGAACATGAAAAAAAGGAATTAAAAGTATGTATTTATTTAGTTAAATTTTGTGTGAAAATTAAGACACAATATAGTTTCTTAGTTCTACAAAAAGTAATAAAGAAAAGATAAAATAGAAGCTAATGAAAATAGGTCATAAGTGAAAATCAAGTTGAATGAATAGAAATAAGAAAAAGAGTTTAGATTATTACATTTTATAATAAATTGGATGCAAGATTTTTTGGCATGTAAGTGATTTACATATTATTTTTAAATCAAATTACATTGAAAAAGATGAAAAACCACTTACATTGAAAATAAATAGAACTAGACTACATATAAAGTTACTAACATCCAAACAAAAGAAATAGTAATTCAAGTAACATTTATACACCAAACTCTGGCTGAAAATCCTTAGCAGAATATTTTGTAAACACCCAAAAAATGCTAAATGTTTAAATTCAGTGTTAGTTGTGATGGTGTAATGATAAAGGTTTTTGTGAATACATAAGATAGGAAAAATGAATAGCCTGGCGATTTGGGGGAGGGGATCTTAGTCCATTTTCTGTTGCCATTAACAGAGTATAACAGGCTGGACCATTTACTTAAAAAATGTGAATCTGTATAGTTGTTATGAAAAATAGTATGGAGGTTCCCTTCCCAAATTAAAAATAACTACTATATGATCTAGCAGTCTCCCTATGTTGGTCAGCTTTGGATTACTGTAGTGAAATATCTGACATAATTCACTTATAAAGAGGCCAGGTTTGTTCTGCTCACAGCTTTGAAGGTTACATCCATGACTGTTTTGCCTGTAGCTTTGGACCTGCAGTAAGGCAGCATGCCAAGGCAGGAGGGAGGAGGGCAGAGCAAGCCACTTACCTCAGAGCCAGAAAGCAAAAAAGTGGGAGAGCTGATCTGGAGTCCCATAGTCTGCGGGGACACGCACCAGTAAATTGAAGGCCTCCTGCATAGCCCACTTCTTCCAACAGTGCTGCCCCGTGAACAAGCCCTGAACACAAAGGCCTTTGGGGGACATTCCAGGTGAATGTATTGTGGCCACTAAATGGGGACATACACAAAGGAAATGAAATCACTATCTCAAAGAGACATCTACACTTGAAGTCCTTGCTACATTATTCATAATAGTCAAGATATGGAATAACAAAAGCATCTGTTGATGAATGAATAGGTAAAGAAAATGTGATGCACAAAGGACTATTATTTAGCAAAAAAAAAAAAAGAAAGAAGAAGAAGAAGGGGAAGGAAGGAAGGAAATAGAGGAAGAAGGAGAAAAAGGAATTAGTTTTGCTATTGGTAACGACAGCGATGGACCTGGTGGACATTATGTTAAGTAAAATAAACCAGACACAGAAACACAAACAATATAAGACCTCACTTAAGTGAGGAATTTTTAAAAAGTCAAAGTAATAGGAACAGAGAATAGGTTGGTGATCTCACAGAGATGGGGGCTGGGAAGATACTGATCAAAGGGAATAAACTTTCAGGGTAAGAAGAATGAAACTGTGTAGTGGACAGCTGATGGGGGCCGGTGGGAGGAGCCTGGGTCATGACCACCCTCACGAGGAGGAATGCTGGTCTAGCAGTGTGGGTCAGATCTGCAATCGTGGATTCCTTCCCACATGAGCTGATTGTTACAAGGGTGAGATAGGCACCTCCCAACTGTCTCCCTTGCTCACACCTATGCCCCCACTACAAGCAGCTGGACCCATTTCCACCTCTCCTCGCACTGTCCAGGAAATCCTCACAGACGCTGGCACCATGCTGTTTGGAGTTTCAGAGTCACGAGCCAAGAAAAACTCTTTTCTATATACATTATCTAGTGTCAGGCAACTGTTAAGCAATACCTCGAATATACAATCTTTATTAGATAATTAAGTATCTTAAAAGTAAAAAGAAAGTGGTTTCCTTCAAAATTATAGTGTTAGTAATGAAATTGAACAGGTCCTGCTTCATTTGACTATTCCGGGGACAGTTTTTTTTTTTTTTTTTTTTTTTTTAGTTTTGAGACAGTTTTCTTTCAGAAACAGAAGGGTTTGGTTTTGTTTTGTTTCAAAATGAGTGGTGTTATATGTAATCTATATGCAATTATCAAATGGGAGGTGATCAAGCAATCAATTTGTTTTTATTAGGACGCTTGTGACTTCTTCAAATATCATTAGATCAGTTTGGAGGAAACAGCAAATACATATCTGCTTTTCTGTAATCTTTTCCTTGATGTTTCTCTTCAATGTATCTCCAAAGCACATGGCTCTGGTCCTACACTTTGAAAATCCGCAGTTACAGAAGGACAGCATTGAAATGTCTTTTTAGCTTGCATCCAAGATAGTCATCTTGTGGGCGTAGTTTCAGAAGGAAGCGCCTGCCATTCTACAAAGTCAAATATTTTACCAAGCCTTCTGCAATTTTTGAGGAAAATAGTAAGTAACCAAAAGCTTTTGTTATAAAAGTCTCCATATCATATGCAAACACAAAACCTCTTTCTGCAATGCCGCACCACAGTGTACAGCCCTTTTAGCAGGTACAAGCATTTCTTTTTCCTACATAAGAAGCCACATGAACTGAGCAGAAGAAGAAGACAAATGAGCACAGTCTACATTTGGATGAAATACAGGAAATCTTTGATTTAATGTTTTCTTCAATTTTATTAAAATCTTTGTACAATTTTTTTTTTTTTTTTTGGTAGGGGTTGAGCTCAGGGCCTTTACACTGAGCTGCATCTCCAGACCATTTTCACTGTTTAATTTTGAGACAGGGTCTTCCTAAGTCTCTTAGTTTCTGGTGCTGGGCTCAAACTTGCCTTCCTCTTTCCTGAGCCTGCCACAATGCTAGGGTTGTAGGCATGCGCTACCACACTCAACTACAGGCATTTTTTAAAGATGATTTAAAATTTCATTTTCAAATCAAAGTACTTAAGAGCTAGGAGGAACATATCTTTGTGCTTTTTAGTCAACCTAGAACTGATAATGACATTAGAAATTAGGCAAAGATTTAGAACTGGGGCGGGGTAGGGGACTAGCCCAATGGCTGAACATTATTTTTTAGCTGATACATTTTCCTGCTGTGGTGGCTTTGAACTGTGTCAATTTAGCTAATTTTCTTGTGCTTCCCATTATCTTCTCCTCAACAGAAGAGTTGCCTTTTAAATTTTTAAGTTATTAGGCATTCAAGGATTTAGACTGTGTGGTATTAAATCAGACTTCTTCCAAAAATGAGAAAGAAAATTAGTAAAGTTCTAATGTTTATTCTAATAGGAAAATAAAACCAACTGCGAAAGAAAATTTTCCCTTTAAAAGAACAACTTGTAAAATAAGTGCCTATGTTTACCTTAGTAATCCTTGAAATTCATGCAGGAGGTGGCTTATCATCATTTAAGCATTTTACTTTGTACAGATTCATTTTTGTTAATATTTTACCTAATCTACTTCCAGTTTTGCATATCAAGTTGTATAGGGCTTTGCTATGTTTTTTTGCCGGTGATACATTAACCATTTTAATACTAATTAGCTTCTCTTACAATTTGTAAAAGAATCAATGGATTTGAAAAAGGGGAGATAAATTGTAACACAGCCTGCCATATAGTTTAGGCTCCATAGGTACAAATTTTATTCCTTTATTTGAGTCGAGAGGAAAGATATGTTTAAAGACATTGAAAATAATGATTAAAGAAAAATTCTTTATCTCTAGCTTTTGATTTTTTGTTTCCTCTTTGTTTTGCATGATTAGGGTCACATCTGAGTTAGTTTTGGCTTATTCACAAATGACAACCAAAAACCTGAGATTAAAACATTAAATTTATTTCCAGACCTACTAGTCAATAAGGTGAGACAGCTGCAGATGTGCTGGTTCAAGTGATGTAACTGTCACTCTCATCAAAGGAATTGCTTCTCATTAGATTTAGCCTCATTCTCGAATAAGACATCATCATAAATATGATATAGGATTCATTTCAAAAGATCAGACCTATTACATCAGTACTGGAGCCTGCTAGAAGATATAATTTTAAAGTACATTAAACACTTCTAAACACATGACCCTCCCCCCCGATACTTCTAAGAAAATGTAATTAAAATTTAGTCTGTTTTGTGGTATTTTTTTAAGGAAAAACTCATCAGATTTCTACAACATTAGAATATTGCATACTACAAGTGTTTAATTTTATTCCACTGGATTTGACAATAAGTGCACAGTACTTATCTCCGCTTATAATGGAGAACCTGAAGACATGCTTCAAATGATGAAGAAAATGTAAATGCATCTAGTTTAAGGGGAAATAGACTATCTGCTAATTGCTTCAAGAATCGAGTGATTTGGAAGCCCTCAGGAAAGGGTTCATTTTTCTGATTTGCATACACTTCGCTCATGCTACCTGGCTTACCACAATGCCTTGATGGTGTTGCATGTGGAGTGTTCCTTATCAACACCAAAGATTGAGAAGGATCCAGTGGCTCTGGGGACCAAGAGCTTCTTCCCTCTAAAAGAGCTGCCCCTTGTTGATATCTAGCCCTTAGGAGAGCAGACTTCATGCTTGATAAATGATCTGGTTTTCAGATAGTCCTTTGTTTTATCATGACTACTGCTGCCAACAATTAATTGGCTTAGCTATTGCAGCACTTTTAGCTCTCATGGAGATTCTCTCTTAGTTTAATAATAAAAAAGGGGGAAATGGCAAAAGAAATCATGCTATTACTTTTATTTCCTTTCAGAGCATTAAACATCTGGTCATAAGTAACCAAAGACTCTTAAGACTACATGATCAAATTCAAAGATGGCTTACAGCCTGCCTTTTATACAGATGGAAAATATAACTCCTTTTAAGGAGATGAAGGGAAACAGAGAGAGAAAAGCAATAGAGGATGAGAGAAACAGTGAGAATGTATACACAGAGAATGAAGACAAAGAAATGCAGAAGAAAAGAGAAAAAATAAAGATGGAGAAAAGAAGCTAAAAGAAAAAATTTGGTGGGGGTTGATATAAAGCAAAAGCATAAAAAGGAGCAAAACTTAAGTAGAGAGCAGGATACAGATCTGGAAGAAAAGAACTCAAAAGGAATATAACATCATATAATATGATTTGTACATTATACTACATTAAAAATTAAGCCCAGCAACAGAAACCTCCATCTATGCCACAATTTATACTTAGACTGTAACAAAAACCTGGCCCTATATTCTAATGATTTTTTTGAACTTCATAAACCTGTGTCTTTCATATTGACAAGGTTTCATATTAGCAAGGTTTAAGAGAATTAAACTAGATTGGTCCATAACAGACAAAATATATTTTTAAACAATGCCTCAAGTTACATATTTTTGCATATATATGAGGATAATCAAAATGTTAGCATTTTTCATTTGTCCATGGTTTTAAGCAGTATAAAAGGTTACAAAGCATGTCATAGATAAAATGCACTTTTAAAAAAATTGAAAGATTCATAAGATTATCTTTCATTTCAGAGAAATCTGTTAAATATGAATATAAAAATGAATAAAATATAAGATCATAGGCAAATCATCCTGTTTTCATGAACCTTGATCATATAATAGAAGTTATATTTGTTACTGAAATGTGAATGAAGATGGAATTCAAGATAAGGTATTAATCATAATTAGAATGTCTATGACAGGTCTGTGGTGACAAATACTTAACAAGTAGTAAGAATGCTTATTCATAACAAACCTCTTAATTAATTAAATTCTTTATTAAAAGGGCAACCTCTTAATAAGTTCAACATAAAGTTGGTATAACATGCTATTTGCATTTTCTCTCATTCTATTTCCATTTTAGGAGGGTATTGTTAACAAATTGAGATAAATCATTTAAAACATATAATTACTTGGATATAGTCGCATAGTAATTCCCTAAATAATTGCACAGTTATAAGGTGTCAGTGTGCATATTAATTTATCATAGCCACCAGCCTCATCTTCATTGATTCACTCTAGCTGTTAGAAAAGCAGATTAAGAAGCACATGCTGCCCTTGTCTGAAAGTTTCATTGAGGCACAAACACTGCTTTCCAATTAGAATCCTGCTGTTTGCCAGGACTTGACAATGACTAATTACAGCCCTAAGTAACTTGCTATGTTTGAATGCATGATTATTTATAAATATATTTTAGGAACTGCACAAAATAATCATTCCTGGTTTAAATATGAAAGGCTACATTTTTTATGCCAAGGGCAAAACCTGTTGCATATCTTGAGGTCAAAGGAAAAGGACATTTTAATGTTAATGTTAGCATTTGCTTAAGTAAGCATTACCTTGCAAAGAGTAAGTACAGTAGTTTAGGACTGAAGTTGTAAGAGGATAAATGTTAGGTTTAAATCTCAGTTCAACTGACTACCCATCTTAGTTACTTCTGTTGTTGCTGAGACAAAATACCCAACATCCAAAAATAAAGAAAAAGTTTGAGGGGTTTTTTGGTTTTATATATATATATATTTTTTTCTCACAGGTTGTGCAGGTTTCATTCAATAGTTAGCTGGCTCCAAGGCAGAGTGACATGGTAGAGGGTGGCACAGAGGAGAAAACAATCAGTTCATGATGTAGAAGGAGGAAGGCAGGAGGCAGCAAGCAGCAAGCAAAGGCAGCAGCCCTCTGTCTGTCCCTTATATTCTGTCCAGGCTGCACGCCTTAGGGAAGGCAGCACTCATACCCAGGGTGGCCTTTCCATTATCCACACCCAGTACTATGCCAGCCTGGTCAATCAGTGGACTAAGTTAGTAATCACACGCCCTTAACCTTAGCATCACACACTAGATCCAGCCATCTCTGAAAAGCCCCATCTGTGACTGAATGAGGCTTTGCAGGAACATTTAGACACAAGCCATAACACTACCAAACGCACCACCATGAGACCAAAAGGAAGATTCACTGTTCTTAATATACATAATTACTTTTCCTTAGGTACAGTTAAAACATGTACAGCATTGTACTTGAAGCAGTAAACACTGAATAAATTTTGGTTTTCCTATTTTGTATCTTAGTGATAGCACCAATCATGAACTGTATGGAAGATCTCTACAGCAGAAAACTCCAGTACAATGGGTGGGTTTTTTTTTTTTTTTACCAGGGATTGAACTCACGACCTCGCACTTGCCAGGGTAGATACTTATGGCACTAAGCTAAACCCCCAGCCCACAGTTTTTCAATATATATAACTGAATATATATAATTGATTTTGTAAACATTTCAGGGAATTCATTTAATCTATATTACCCACTGATTAGCCTCTATGAATCAGGTACACTGCTGGACATGGGCAATTACATAAACGAGATGTACAACCATTAAATTGGGTTCTGTTGCATTGTTAAGTCAAACAGATAACAAAAACAGAGCAAGGAAGAGTTATGAGTTAGGACTGAAGTTATAAGAGGATAAATGTTAGGTTTAAATCTCAGTTCAACTGACTACCCATCAGTTGAATATTATATTTGGTATCCAGAATCAAACTCAGGACCTTGTACTTGCCAGGCAGGCACTATGCCACTGAATTATATACCGGGCTTGTCCAAAATCTTTTAAACTTAAAAATATTTGAAACACATGTAAAAGTAAATTGTGCTGCGGACACGCTTGTACACCAAAAGTCAGCAAACCTTAACTTTTAAAAATTTTACACACTCATGTGGCAGACAGACCTGAAAGGAACTTCCACTGACTTCCTACCTTTGGGTCCATCCTTTGGTGTAATTACCTCCCCTTGAGCATGGACAGAAGAATCTGTGACCTGTTTCTAATGAATGGGGTATGGTAAAAATAACAGACTACCCCACCCTTGTGATGACTTTATGGTATGTAAGTCTTCATCCTGGCAGACAGAAGTGGGTGGATCTCATTGCTGACTTATGGAAACAAGAGGCCCATTTTTGAAGACCCCTAGATGACCAGGATCTTCATTCAGTTTCCAGAATCCCAGAGGGACCTCATGCCCACAGCTGGTAAATGCTGATGAACCCAATCATATAGCCACAAACAAACCCTTGCAACACCCGAATGAGCTTAGAAGCACACTATTCCACAGCTAAGCCTCCTGAGAACACAGCCTTCTGGTACCTTGATGGCAGTCTTGTGAGAAGCTGAGCGAAGGATCCAGTGAGCTGTGCCAGACTCCCGACTGTAGGAACTGTGACTTAAGCAACTAAGTAAATTTTGCCATGACCCACGTGGTTTTTGATGTTTCTTGGGTGAAGAACTGCAAGAGGATAAGAAAATAAGCAAGAGACCAAGCTGGGGTCAGGTGGAGCCCTTACTCTCCAGATGGGAAAAAGGAACTGCCTTCTCACTGCAGGGACGTTTATTTATACATTTTAGCGACTTAATGTCATATGACACCCCATTGTCCTAGCAACCCTCTGTTCAGATTGTCCTGGGGCTAGGTGTCCTCTGGGCTGAAGCAGCTTCTTCACATGGCTGACCCCGGCCCTCTCTTACTGGGACGGCCACGCCCCAGCCTTGCACGTGTGGTCAATTTCCAGCTTCAACAGCTCCCAACAAAATTTGTTACATAGCCATAGAAAACTAATATAACATCTAAGCACATTAATAACACCTCAGAAAGCAATGTAGTTCTTGGCTGCATTGAGATTTAGATTCATAAAAGAGATATTTGATGTATTATGTAACCCTCAAAGAAACATCAGTACCATGAGAAAAGGTTCAAAATCTTCCCAAAGAACCATTAAAATGTTTGACATCCCTTCCTGGCATATAGATTGTTATACTATCTAATCTACAAAGTTAAAACCCTGTGCTATAACACACAAAATAGCTTTTGTCTCATCTTTAAGTTTCATAAGCTGGAATTATTTTATTCAATTATGTTTTTCTTTTTTTTCTCTAGGATTAAGAATTTTTATTACCTTTTATCTCTTTTTCCTTTTATGATTCATTTATTTATATTTCCTATTGTTCTTTGGAATTTCCTATGCCAGATACAATGTTTACCCTTCTCTATTTTATTGCTTAGGCCCTAGAAATCAGCTTATATTGACTTCAGCAATGCGTGGCCTTTCCCAGTAATCACCATTTGGATTTATTTAGCATTTTCTTCTAATATATCAGTCTTTAGATTCTAATTTCAATCTAAGCCTCTCTACTGGGCTAGCTCTACTCACCACCTGCAGTTTCCATTGGTGTAAATTCCACATCCCTGACATCCCATTTCCTGGAGTCTCACTGCACCTAGAGCTCCATTCTCACAGCTTCATGTATTCTCCTTTAAGGAGCTTCCCATAGGAACTGCGAACCTGTCTCACATCACCTGACCTCCTTGATTTTCCTGTGAAATCTCAATGGAAGCCTCCATTAACTCTTAAACCTTGCATTCTGCATGCCTGAAAAGCAAACAAAACTGGACGATTCCAAGGTCTGTTGCAAGATTGAGCAGTTAACCAGGCGCCACTGGACCCCGCCTGCAGAGGCCTCTAAGTGCCTGGATGGCTTAACACAGGAAACACTTCCTCAAGTGTCCTGAGTGAACAAGAAAATCTGGGGATTTCTTCTCAAAGCAAGCATAGGTAAGTTCTTTACCAGAATATAACATGCATGGCCTCTATTCCAGTTTCCAGTAGAGTTCTCATTCTCACCTGAGGCCTCATAAGCACAGTCTTCACTGTTCACACTTCAGTCAGCACTCGGGTATCTTGAGCTCACACCAGAAATACCTGTTACTCTCTGCTTATGGTATTCTAGGACATCATTAGCCCTCATCTTCACACCTTTCCAAATTACTCAAGGAAGCCAACCCCGAAGACTTTCAAAACATATCATTAGGTATAGTCACACCAGTGATACTCTCAATACCAGTTTTCTGTTAAATTTTCAATGCTATGACAAAATACCTGAGAAAAATAACTGAGAGAGGAAAGCTTTATTTTGCCTCATGACTTTGGAGGCTTCAATGACTGGCTGTCTGCAATGCTGTGGGCCTGCAAGAAGGCAGGTGTAAGGATACAATGCAGGAAAGCTACATGCCTCGTGGCAGCCAGGAAGCACAGAGCGAAAGGAAAACCAGAAGCAAGATATGATCTCCAAGATTATGTCCCCATAACTCACTCTTTATGACCTATTATCCATAATAATCTCCTAATCCTCTATGGGAAGAAAAATTCATTTGATATTCCATGAATTTTTTTCTGGAGCACATCCTTCTGGGAACTCCCCTTCTGCCTGCTCCCCTCTAAACTGCTGTTTTCTTGGCCTACTGCAAAGTTGACATACTGAGGAGCTTCTTTCACTGCAATCCTGGGAATTTCTTTTACCCTTTTACATTTATCTCCCTTTCTGTGTCTCATGTTTTTTCTTTCTCATTGTTCTTTCATGTCTTAGTAGAAAACATCCTCCGGGAGCTTTGTAAACACAATGGTATATATGAATACATTTTTGGAGATAGTAAATATTTACAATATTTAGCCTCTATGAATCACTGGATAGTTTTCCTGGGTATAGAAATGTAAGTTAGAAAATATTTTTCCTCAGAATGTTGACGACATTGCTGCATTATTTCTGGTTTCTGCAGTTGCCATTCTGAAATCCAATGCTACTCTAATTCTTAATCTGACAGGTGTTTTGGTTACTTACAAGCTTTCCAAATCTTTTCTTTCTCCAATGTAGTAAACTTTGTCTTGCTAAGTCTTCAACAGCTTTTTCAATTAGACTTATGTTCTTCAATTGTTAAAACCTTAAAAATGTGTTTCTTATGTAATTTTCTACTTCTTTTTCCTGCTTTTTCAGAGAGTACTTTTTTATTTTAAAGAGGATAAAACCAAGGAAAATAAAAACAGAATAAAATCAATCAAAATTAATTGGTATAAGTGATACAGGACTTCAAAACCTTACAAAATCAACAATAGTTACCATAATAATGTCTTTTGTTGTCTTCAAAATAGCTGCAGATACCTTCAGACATAGTAAAAATCAAACAGAACAGAATAGAATAGAAACAATAAAAACAAAACAATGAACACAATAAAGGACTTCAAAACGAGCCAACAGTAAATCTAAAATAGCTACCATAATATGTCTTGCTATTTTTTAAATAGCTACTCATACCATCAGATTTAACATAATCAAACAAAACAAAAGAGAATAAAGCCCAACCCAAGAAAACAATGAAAATGATAGTTTGCAGGCGGAATCACCTCCTGGTGAGGCCTGGTTCTCTCCCCCACAGTCCACAAATAGTGATGATTCATGGAGAGGCTTGGGTCTGGCTCTCCACACTCCAGCAGCCACCCGTGCATGGCACTGGTTTCCAGGCAGGGACCACATCTTTGTGAGGCCTGGTTCTCTCCCTCCACCAGATCTTGAAAATTATTTAAATATTGGAAAACAGAACTGGTGTTCTAAATTTTTTTTCTATTACCTGAAGTGTTTTCTTGGCTTTTTCTTCAGACTTTTGAGTTTTCAATTTATCGTATCCTATATTTAAAGTTTTTCTTTTCTTGGTATCAGGAATCAAACTCAGGGCCTCACACTTGCCAGGCAGGTGCTGTGCTGCTGAGCTACATCCCCTGCCCCTATATTGAAGTTTTAATTTTCTTATAAACAGAATACTTCTCCTTCGTTATTGTTTTGTAGAAACACTGTCTTTTTTTATTTGTCTAAGGAAAATAATTGTCAATGCTCTTTCTGGCAGAGTATTTTTTATGTCTTCTGAATCCCTCTTTGTTCATTTATTTATTATCTTTTGGTCTCTGTACTTCATATTTGAGACTTTCCTTAAATGTTTGATTCCTGACTTTTCAGAATGACATATAAAATGTTAATGGTAATCTCTCTGAATTTCACTGTCTACTGGTCAGGATATGGGCATTACTTTTATGTATGCTCTTAGTAATAGTATGTGCAATTTTTCTTCCTTGGCTAAATCTATGTCTTCAAAAAGTTACTCAACATTTTATATGAGCATATGGCAATATTCACAGATGTAGTATGGGAAGGAGATTAAGGTATTTCATTATTCCATCTGTTAAATTTCTCTATATTTCCAATATGGCACCTTACGTACAACATAGAAAACTTTGGTACTTAAAGGTCCAGAGCTTTTCTGTTTCAAGAGCTTTATGAATTATACTGTCCCTTGCAAGTGTGGCAGGAAAGTAGTTGGCTTTCTTCTGCCAGTACGGTAGAGAAGTAGCCGTCTGGCTACTTAGGGTAGGATAAAAGTTTTTTAAAAGGATAAATTGAATTTATCTGTATATTTTAGGTAGCCCAATATATAGTCAAGAAAAAATTATGAAATACTCAACATTCTCTTTTTCAAATATTTTATAGTTTTAGTCCTAATAGTATATATCAGTTTAGACTAGTCACATTTCAAGATCTCCAGTGCTACAGGTCGCTAGTGGATACTCTAATGAACAGCCAAACTTCAAAAGGTATAAAGTAAAAATAAAAAGACTGAGCAGAAAACAGGTTAAAACCTGTGCAAGCTTGGGGTACACTAAGATTTTTTAAGTAATAGATAGTAAGAACCAAAGAAAAGAAAATAGCATATGTAAATTGGTCCTTGACAAAATAAAAAAAAAATCCTCTACTTTTAAAAAGGCACAGTTGTGAGTGTGGTAGCACATGCCTATAATCCCAGCACTTGAGAGGCTGAGGCAGGAGGATTGCTGAGAGCTCCAGGCCAGCCTGGACTACAAAATGAGCTCAAGGCCAGCCTGAACTGCATAGTGAAATTCTGTCTCAAAAAGACAAAAAAAAAAAAAAAAAGTAAATAAATAGGCACAGTTAATAAAATGAAAAGACAAAGCATCTACAAATATTTATGACACATGTAATTGGCAGAGGGTTTCTTTCCAGAATACACAAAGGATACTTATAAGTCAACAACAAGGCAATTTCACTCATTTCCAATTACTCAAAATTGTAATGCTTTTGATTTTCTACCTGTCTACCTACTAGATTTTGAGTTTTTGAAAAGCAGTGATGCTATTTTATTCTTTTATTTCTGGTGTCCAGAACAGAGTGGTTATGCAATATATGTGCACTAATTGAATGGATGCCTACTTAATATGTGCATATGTAATGTCCTCTTCTAAACTAAAATTTTCATGACAGCATAGACCTTATAGACATTGTTTGCCTTAGAATGCCTATCCTCTAGAAAAATGCATGTTCATAGTAAGTGCAAAAGAAGGTGACGAAAGTCAAATAAGGATGAATAATGCTTCCAAGTACTCTAAGTTTATATTTAATCCTTTTTGGAATATAAAGCCTTTCCAATTCATTTGCCCACATATATAAATTCCAGAGGGAAAAGAATGTTTAATGATTGAAATATTGTCACTTGATTAAAAATTCCCAAGCTCTTTTTTGTCCTTAGCGCCACTGAAATAACATACTATAAGTATAAACAGACACAGCATAGAATCTTTAGGGCCACAAAAGTCTTCTGAATTTTGCTACTTTAAATGAACACACTGACATAATTAATATACAGTTAAGGTCTAAAACATCAATAAAGTAATTTCACAGGTAGGTAATAACTGGTCTACACAGTTAAGTAGAATTCTGTTGGCTTTGTTTTTCTTAAGCAGAAAAGAAAGTAGATATAAAAAAACCTTTTTAAGTAGACCAGATATCTTAAAAGTGAGTGAGATAGTTCAAAGATTTCCAACACTGCCTTATTCACGGGCTTGGAAGCCTCTCTAGTTTTATGGAATAAATGCTTTAATCCCAAATTAAAGCTCTCACTGAATTTGACTGTAGCATTATATAAAATAAATTTTGATTATTTACATTAAAAGAATGTCTTGTATCAAAGCCTTCTCATGAAAATGGTCATTTTAATAATTTTATTGATGAGATTAGCAATCAAAAACATTTGAATGTGGGTTCTGGCTGAGAATGCTGCGTTACTGTGGGTTCAGCAGGGATGAACCGTGTACCGCTCTGGTGGGAAGACAGAAAAGAGGCGTTTGTGCCAGTGTGGGGCAGAGTAGATGCGGACTCTCTGTGACTTCTACTCAGTTTTGCTGAAAACTAAAACCATTCCTAAAAATAACTATTAAAATATCTTTGGAGATTGAAGTTCTTTTTCAAAAGAAGAATGCTCATTTTATATCAAAGGTAATTTCTAATCTTGCTATACTACTGACCTCACACTTTTTCCTTTGTTACAAAATGGTCCAGATTTGGTTAGGAATAGACTGGGCTTCTAAAATGCTGCATTATTAAATCTAGTCACTTAAGAGTTTAAACTTTACCTTTGATTCCTGGTACATAAGAAAGCCTTAAATCTAGAATGCCTTCCTGTCGTCTAGAGAGCTGCAATTGTACTTCAGTGAACAAATCCACCACAAGATTGCTTTCTTGGTTCTTTGCTGTTTACATGGTCAGTTAATTCTTAATGTTTTTCTTTCAGAGAGAAAGTTTTGGGTTTTGTAACTTTCCTATGTGGTTTTAAGAAGCTGAGATGGAAACTGTGCGCAAGTTTGGCTTTGGCTGAAGGGGAAAGAACCCTTAGTTTATAAAAATGTCTCAGGTATTTCCAATAAATTGAAGGTCACACGAAAGATGTTAGGATAATAAATCTAGCCACTAAGTATATACTCCCTGTACCCAGCCGGCAGCCTCCTGGGATCATTTGTCTGCTGTTCATTATCTTGTCTGCATTATTCAACAGCTCTGTTTTTGCACAGTGGGCTTCAGAGGGCTTTTAACAGCTGCAGCATCCTCCAATTTTTACTTAAGTCCTCTCTTTGTAATAGAGAAAAGAAGAAAAAACTCCAAAAGAAAACAGAAAACCTGTCTTTGATAGCCAAGAACTACCTGTTAATTAAATCCACATCAAAAGTAGGTTTGTTTGCTTATTTCACATTAACTTTATCAGTATTGCAGTATCTAGACGTTCAAAAGACAAAGTTTATGTTAAAATCCTAATATTATAAAAACTTTTAAAAATATTCCAAAAAAGACATAATGAAAGCCCCCCCACACACACACACACACAGACACTTAATTTCTTGGAAATACTAAGCTTAAATTCTCTTTTAGGAAAATTTCCCTTTTGTACAAAACAGACCAAGAAAGTATTTTTTTTTAATTACCAAAAAAGTCTACCATGTAATTGAAAGAGGATGGGCTTAGAAGAAAAGGAAGAGCTTATCCACGCAGAAACCTCTGCATTCTGTTGTTTCTGTTAGGACATATTTACATGCTCCCTCAGGTGAGCTTTTTTAGAGAAAAGTTGACATTATTCAACAGCATGATCTGTCTTAATCTCTTGAATTTAACCTCAAGCTATTGTGGTACTGTAGTATTTTATTTATCAACTTGATGATGGATAAAGTAACTTTTCCAAAGACCAGGACCAGGAAACCTACTTTTGAAAATAAAAGTACCTCATGACAAAAACTATTAAAAGGACTGGACAGAGCAAGAACTAAGCCCACAGAGAAGCTATCGGAAGGACTTGCGGACTTAGCAAATGCTGAGTATTTCACTTAAGTCAGCAGTGGCAAACCTACAGCAATTATGCCACGGGAGGCCTGCAGAGCCCTCTCGGTTGCCACAAAGGGTATGAGTTGTTTTTTCTAAACTAAAAGCTCAATATTCAGGTTTAATCTCAGTGTTGGCACTTTGTGAAAAATCAGTGAGTTTTGGGTTGCAGATTGAGCACTTGGTCTAAAAGGTTCACCATCACTGACTTAAATTATACAAGATGCAGAGGTCTAAAAAATTAAGATTCGGAGGTGTTTGAAAATTAATCAAGTCTATAGTGACCCACTGTGATCAATACTGGTCCCAATCTTTTGGCAAAGAATAGAAAAAAGTGGTATTGAATTGAAAGTCTATAAATAAAATAAGATTTAAAAACTGATCTAGCTCATGTCCCTCATAAAGAATTAAGTTATCCAAGATAACATGATTTATAATTAACGTGAACCATCCATTTCTCTGCAAAAGCTGTGCTTTGGACTAAATTGTATTCAAGACAGAAGTGGAGAGAAAGGAATTCTTGTGAACACGATAAAGTCATTTAAATTTACTCCTGTGGCCAAGAGATCTTCTGATCTTTAGCAAGAGAATAAGGTCCACAGAGGTTACAGTCCATGTCCAGAATGGAATGTCTTGATCTATGTATAATAAAAAGGGACTGCAATTTCCTAGCATTAGATCATCATATTAAAAACCAAGGGAGCTTTTCAGCACCACCATTTGATCAGATTAAGATCCTTAGTTTTGTACAAAATGCAGCTTGTTAGCCACCCAAAGTCTGAAAGCATCTCTAAAGTGTCATAGAAATGCTAAGTAGTCTGAGGCACCTGAACAATGCCTACAACCAGCTAAAAACCAAAGACCTCCTCAATTATCAAGATATTTGTTACTGGGGAAAATCTGGATAATTAACTGAATCTGTGATTGGAATTATGTAAATAAACGCCTGGAAATTTTATCCAAATCCTTGTTACAGTTTTATTTGGACCTCCTCAAGCACATTAAATGCTCTGAAAGCAAGTATGACCTTTGCCACTTGTTCTCTCAAATATAAAAATACCAGAACAACAAAACTGTAAAAGCTATATATTGCCTTCAAATTTATTTTCTGAATTATTAAATACACCAAGTCTAGAGTTACTTTCTTAAACTATTAAAATTGAGCTTGTAAAAGTAGCACTTGTTCTTGAGTATCAGATTCAATTTTGCATTTTCTTATATATTAATTCCCCTTCTTAGACAGCATAGACATTAAATGTTGCAATTCAGAGAGTTTAATGCTTATTACCACCCTTTGGTTTGTAATCAGCACAAAATAAAAGGCTTAAGATAGGACACATTTGGCCCCAAAAACTAGGTACCCAGTTTGATTTTGTGAAAATTACATCTATGCTTGATTTGTCTTTGTTCTTAATTTCACCTACTAGTGTAAAAATTCAAGTTTCTATTGTCAGGGAAAAGATAAACAATCATTTGATATTTCGTTGGCTGATTTTCATATTGTTTGCTAACCAAGGTACTTACCTAACAGTCAGAAAAACACTGGGCTGTCCCAAATGTGCCATTTATACCCAAAAATCTCTACTTAAAAAGGCTTTTACTATTAAATTAAAACTATGTTAATCAATTATACATAACTAAAGAGAGAAAAAAAGGTTAAAAAAAGTAGACGCGTTTTTTAGAACATCAATATGATGCTAAGCTAAAATTTTAATTTCACAGGTTTTTAGATTCTCATTCAAACTTCACATCTGCGTTCTTTTTTAAGACAAGTCCCTGGCTGAAAAGTAACTGGAACCACCTTTGATCAATCACAATATTCCTTGTATCACAGTTTCTGCTTCACTCTGACTTCTGGATCAGTATGAGAGAATCAGAAGGATTTGGGGAGAGTGAGAAGGGTTCGGGGAGACAGCTGATGCTCTTTTTAATCTATTAACTTTGGAGCTTATCAGTATCTGTTTGTGGAGTAAATTGTTCATAAAATTCAACATTGTGGAACAAAGCTCAGAGACTCTGGCACGAAGCGTTGGCTAATGAGCCTGATAACTACGGTAATTCATTCCCATCCTCTATGAACCCCCACATGCTTATCCATGAAATACAATTGTTTTTAAGGAGAGACTCAGGCACAGATATGGGGCATCTACCACATATTACACCCACATCTACAAATTATGACCCATGGGTCAGTGCTACCTATCAATTATGTCCACATAAGCTAGGAATATTTAGCACATTTTTAAATAGTTAAAAATAATCCAAAGAAAATAATACTTGTGAGACATAAAATTCAAATTTCAGTGTCCATAAATGAAGTTTTATTGGAACACTGCTATGGTTTGTATTTACATGTCCCCCTGAAGCCTCGTGCAGTCCTAAGTGTGGCTTTTTCAGAGGTGGCTGAGTCTAAGGTATACAACCCTGGGATGGATTCCTGGTGCAATGCTAGGGTCAAGGGCACTAGGATTAAGGATGAGAGTGCCACCCGCCCTAAGTAGCCTGGGTAAGATATAAGAGATGGAAAGAGCTGTGGTGGTTCCTTGCTTGCTTGCTTTTGCTGTCTTCTACTTGTCATGAACTGTTTCTCCTCAGCAATGACCCTCTGCCATGCCAGTCTGCCCTGGAGCCAGCCAATTATAGACTGAAACCTCTACAAACTGTGAGTTATAATAAATCTTTCCTTTGGGCTTCAGGTATTTTGTCTCAGCAACAAGAAAAGTAACTAAGACACAGCCATGCTCATTCATTTACGCGTTGTCTATGCTGCTTTTGGGAAATGGCAGAGTAGAGTAGTTGTGACAGGTACCATACGGCCTGCATAGCCTAAAATGGTTACTATATTGTTCTTTATAGGCAAAGTTACTGATCTCTGAGATAGACTCTGTGGTAAGCAGCTGTAGTTACAAAATATTCTAGAATTTGAATTTATTCTTCAATAAGGTTGAATCAATTGTATATCTTCACTTCAATTAAAGACGTTTCCATCTCCCAAAGAAACATAATACCTATGCCAATAATTTTTTTACAATTTGTAATTACTAGTATACTAGTGCAAAGTTTAGAGCTTTTTTCATTTAGCTTTAAAAATTTTTATTTCCTTTTTCTACCTCTTCATAAATTTTATGAAATTGGCTTATAACAGTTGGAAAATTCCACAACCCTTAGAAACAAATCAAAAAGTGCTACCTTCTCCTCAGGCAGTACCAACAGTCCTGTAATATGTATACTTTCTCAAACAAAGCTGGCAAACTTGGCCACTGAAGCAGCTGTAAAAATGGAAATGCAATCACAGAAGGAGTTATCAGCCTTATGAATCGAGGCATCTTGACACTACTTGACATTCATTCTCAATTACCAAGTCCAGGCTTCTTGCCTTCATTGAGCAGCACTACAGAACAGCTCACATAAATGAGTGGCTTGGGGCAGCCATGGTGGTGTAAGTAGAATATCTCCCTTCTTCAGAGGACTTGGGTCAGCCAACAAAGCACTAAGCATTAAATTATTTCTGACAGCAGCCACGGGCTTTTAGAATGTAACCCATCTCTTTCAGATGTTTATCTTTGAAGAAACCACTCACATCTTTATTACAGTCATAAAGTCTGTTGTAATGATAAAAATAAAAGAGACTTTTAACCTGTATCTACACATGGGAGCAGAGTTCTGGGAAGATTAACTGCCTTGCCTCATACTTTCTTTACTTCTAATTTATAAGGTGAGACCTGTGGAAAGTTCAGATTGAAAGATGACTAGGGAGCGAGACAGTTGTCAGAGGACTTGTCTCCCCCACAGTAAGGTGGGAATGGTAAGGAAAACTGAGCTTTATTCAGACGTGTGTTTGTTGTTGTGTTTACCATAACTACATGAGTCATAAGACACAGAACTATCTATGGTGTCTTTGGAATTTAACATTGCATAAAATTATATAATACTGGAACCCACAGGAATTTACATTCTATATATGCATGTCTTTACTAATTCAGACATTGTGATAAACAAAATACATATGTGACTATGAATTGTGTTCAGTGCTGTTAAAGAAAAGAACCACGTACTTTGAGTGTCTAGCAGGCATGATTTCTACCAGGCTTGGGGGATGGGTATGTCAGGCAAGCTCTATCTGGAAAAGGGCATTTTAGTGGAGATCTAAAGGAAGACAAAATGCCAGGCAGCAAAAACGTCCCATGAGGGGAAAAAGACAAGATGGCCGATCAGTGAGCAACAAAATACAAAGCCTCCCAGGAGAAACAACTCATACGCCAGAATAGAACACCCTGGAGAGACCCAGACAGAGGGAGATGGATCCTCTTGACACAGGAAGAAATTAAAACATAAAAAAGCTCATCAAATACATTGGGACTACAACTGGAACAGCTAAAAATTATGGGACACAGTGTTTTCACTGTGACCCGCCAAGTTTGTACTGGCCTGAATTTACACCAGCCTGAATCCACCCAGGCCGGCAGAGCCACCCAAACTCATTCCCACTGCCACTCACGGGAAGCACAACAGTGCTGAAGTCAGGGGTTGTTGAGCCCAACGGAGAGCAGAGCCAGCAAAGGGACCTTCATTAATCCATGGTCAGTGCTGGGATTGAGACCCTTCCCCATGGGAAGGGCGCAACCAAATGGGCGACGTGTTGGAATTTGGCAGGAGGAGCCTGAACTGGGAGAAACAGTGACTTCAGTTGGTTCCTCCCTCCCCAAAGCAGATTTGTGGGATTTGCTTGGACTGGGCTACACCCCTGGCCGGGACCCAATGAGCCATCCCAAATCGATTCCCTGTGCCTAGCAAACACTAAACAGGGGAAGTCCTCTGCAGTTTGGTTGGCCCAGTGGGGAGGGACAGGCATAGGCAGCCACTGCTTGCACCTGTGATAAGAGCAGTCAGGAGAGGGCGGAGGTCCCTTGCCAGCGTGCTTCGGAGGAAATGTGGCCAACAGGGAAGGGGGTTGGGACTTGCACTGTAACCTGTGTGGAGGAAGCCAGGACCATGACAGGAGAGAGAGGCAGGAAGAGGCCCCCAGCCCAGAACCCTGAGAACCCTGATCCAGGAGAGGGAAAAACAAGGGAGACTGAGGGCAGCAAACATGCAACATCAGGCAATGGACATTAAAAGATATCTTTGGGACCTTGTAGATGAGCTCAAAATTGAAATATTAAATCAGGTAAAGCAAGATATGAGTAGAGTAATAAAAGAAATGCTCTCAGGGAGCATCTCTCAGGAAGATTCAGATGGAACAAGGGAGGAACACAAAAAAAGGAGAGAAACATTCAATAAAGAATATTTAAAAAATATAGAATACATGAAGCAGATTCAAAGAGACTACCAGTAAATTAAAAATTCCATTGAAAGCTGGCAAAATGTCTTAAAAGAAACTAAGGATATACTATCAAAACTTTAAGACAAGTTGGCAGTGTGTGATCATGAAAGGAAAGATCTCTTAAAAATAACAAGGAAACAGGCAGTAACAATACAAAGGCCAGAAGATGACAAGAGAATCTACAATTTAAGAATAAGAAACGTGAACGAAGATGCAGGAATACATACAGGCGAATTACAAAGCCTATTCACGGAAATAATTAAGGAAAACTTCCCAAGCATGGGAAAAGAAAATGACATTCGGTTGTGTGAGGCATACAGAACCCCAGCCACCTACAACCAAAACAGATCTACACCCAGACATATAATAAACAAGATGCCAGAAATTCAATATAAAAACAGAATATTAAAAGCTGTCAGAGAAAAGAAACAGATTACCTATAAAGTTAGGCCCATCAGGATTACGGCTGACTTCTCGACAGAGACCATCAGATCAAGAAGAGCTTGGAGCAAAATATTCCAAGCCCTGAAAGAAAATAACCTCCTGCCCAGATTGATATAGCCTGCAAAACTGTCACTAGAAATTAATGGAGAAACAAGATGCTTCCATGACAAAGAGGAACTGGGGGAGTTTGTGACCACCAATCCAACCCTACAGAGAATACTGAAGGACATTCTAGAGAGAGAGAAAAAAAAAATCAGGATTTTAGGAACAGTGTCAGAAAGGCCTCAATGAGTGGGGCAAGCAGTACAATGAAGGAGAAAACTAGAAAAGCAGGCAGAAAAATAGCATAGCAGAAATGAGGCAGAGAAAGATAACTAGAATCTCTAACATAGATGGCCTTGATACATTACATTGCTAATAGTGCACCAGGATTTAAAATCCACATTACTCACACTACTCTGCTTAGATGTATTATATTCTCTTCCAGTCATTCTACCTGTACTAGATTTGAGGGTACATACAGTAATCCTGAAAATAACAGGATATAGTACGGCAATCTTAAGTCAATCTAAAACTCTGTAAAACCTACACTGTTTTATCATGACTGATTGTAATCGAATCTGGTTTGTTGGATCACTGTTTTGTGTTGATAGATTTTATTCAAGGCTGTTATGATTGATAGAATCAAGTCTGAGAGTATAGGCAACTGCACTGAAGATGACAAGATTCACTAGAATATCCACTCTGGTTTGATTATTACCTGCCTTTGAAGTTTTATACTGTCTACAATGTTTTATTTTTACTAATATTGTTATGTACTGCTATATTCAATTATACTGCTATATTCATTTATGCCTGATGATATAGGCAATTCTATTGAAG
>PVLA01005202.1:130549-153578 GCA_004027455.1 Hydrochoerus hydrochaeris | reverse complement strand
TTATTAATTCAATAAATGTACAAGAAGTCATTTAATTAATAAGTATTTTTATTGTTCCACTTGACTTTCTTTAGTTTTTTTTTATTTAAAGAAAAAAGCAAAACAGAAAAAAGGGTAGAAATAATACAAAATTTCAAAAGAAACTAACACTAAGAATTCACTAGTTGATAAATTACATTTTGTGATCTTAGAAATAATTGTTCAAGTCACAAAATTAAAGCATAGAAATTGGATAATCAAACAATGAGCATGCAAACCATTCCATTCAGTGACCCAACAAAAGCTTAGTAATATGGTTATCTATCTTACACACTTAGACATACATGCAGTATATCCTTTAGAGCACTTTCCTTCCCTTTCTTTTTTACAATAGCTATTACACATTTTGGATCTTATTACTCCTAAAGTTTTTATTACTTTTTACACCAGAGAAACAATGTGATATTTATAAGTATGATTCTTATTTATTTCACTTATGAGGATAGTCTCAAGTTGCCTCCATCTACCTTTAAATGCCTCAAGATCATCCTTTTTTATAGAAGGGTAATATTCCATTGCATAGAAATACCACATATTTTTCATCCATTCTGCAGTTGACTGGGCATTTTTCTTGTTTCTAAGATTTAGCTGTTACAAATTGTGCTGCTATGAATATAGGTGCACATATATCACTGTGACATAATCATTTTAAGTTTTTCTGGGGAACTACCCAGGATAGGAGTAACTGGATTGAATGGAACTTCAAATCCCAGTATTCTGAGGAATCTCCATACTGATTTCCATATTGGATGCACAAGTCTACACTCCCACCAACAGTGGAACAGTGTTCCTTTTCCTGCAACTTTGCCAACATTTGTTATCAGTTGATTTCTTGATGGCAACTATGCTTTTTGGAGTGAGATGAAATCTCAGTGCTATTTTAATTTGCATTACTGGAATGACCAGTGATGGTGTACATTTCTTCATGTATTTATTTGCCATTTATAGGCCTTCATCTGAGAAATGTGTGTCCATCTCAGATGCCCATTTTTGGAGAAGGTCTTTGAATTTGAGTGGCCTAATGATTTTTAATTCTCTATATGTTTTGTATATAAGTCCTTTGTCTGAGTGGTTGCTTGCTAAAATTCTTTCCCATTCTGTGGGTTTTCTTTTCCCTCTGTTGGTGATTTTTTTTGAAGTGCAAAATTTTTTTTAATAATATGAGGTTCCAGTTGTTGATTCCTTGAAGTGTTTCCCATGCAGTTTGTGTTTTGTTCATGAATTTTCTGCCTACCCCTATGTCTCAAAGACTTCTATCTAACTCATCTTCCAGTAGATTTAGTGTTTCTGCTTTAGTATTTAGATCTTTGATCTATTTTGATTTTAGTTTATTGCATAGTGATAGCCATGGGTGTAGGTTCAATCTTCAGCATGTGGAGAGCCAATTTTTCCAACAACATTTATTAAAGAGGCTATCCTTCTTCCATTGAACATGTTTGGCCCCTTTGTCAAATATCAGGTGGCTGAGAGTCTTTGTAGTTTGTTTGGATCTTCTGATCTATTCCACCGATCCTCAGATCTATTTCTTTGCCAGTACCATGATGATTTTATCACTGTGGCTTTGTAGTATAGTTTCAAGACAGGAATTGAATTGCATCCTGCCTTGCATTTGTTGCCCAGAATTGCCTTTGCTATTCTAGGTATCTTCTGTTTCCAAATGAATTTTAGGAGTGTTTTCTCTAGATCTGTGAGGTATGTCATAGGTATTTTGATTGGGATTGCATTAAATCTGCATAACAGTTTTGGGAGTATGCCATTTTCACAATGATGGTTCCTCCTAGCCAAGAGCAAAGAAAATCCTTACATTTTGTAATATCTTCTTCAATCTCCTTTTTTAGCAGAGCATAATTTTCAGCATATAGGCCTTTTACATTCTGGATTAGGTTGCTTCCTAAGTGCCTCACTTTTTTAGATGCTATTGTGAAAGGCAATATTTCCACAATTTCTCTCTCAGTGAGTTTTTTGTTTGTGTACAGGAATGCTACTGATTTTTGAGCACTGACTTTGTATCCAGCTACATTGCTGAATTTGTTTATTATCTCTAATAGTCTTTTAATGGAGTTGTTTTTTTTTTTGTCTTCTATATAGAATATCATGTCATCTGCAATTAGTGATGATTTAACTTCTTCCTTTCTTATCTTTATTCTTGTTTTTTCTCTCTCTTGTCTGATTGTTCTGGCTACTATTTCCAGAACTATGTTTAATAGAAGTATTGATAGTGGATATTCTTGTCTTGTTCCTGATTTTTGAGTGAAAGCTTGCATTTTTGTCTAGTTAGTATAATGTTGGCTGTTGGTTTGTCATAGATGGCCTTTATGATATTGAGGTAGACAACATGTATTCTGAGTTTCTGAGGGGTTTTTATCATGAACATGTGTTGGACTTTATTGAAAGATTTTTCTACATCTATTGAGATGACTATGTGGTTTTTGTTCTTGGCTCCATTGATGTGTTATATGACATTTAGTTTTTTGCGTATGTTAAACTATCCCTACATTCCTAGAATGAATCCCACTTGGTTATGATGCATAATCTTCTAGATTTGCTGCATTCTATTTGCCACTATTTTATTGAGGATCTTTACATCAGTATTCATTAGTAGACTGGCCTACAGTTCTCCTTTTTGGTTGCATCTTTCTCTGGTTTTGATATCAGAGTAATACTTGCCTCCAGGAATGATTTAGGGAGGATTGCTTCCCTTTCAATTTCAATGAAGAGTTTAAGGAGTATTGACATAAAATCTTCTCTAAATATCTCATAGAATTCAGCAATAAATCCATCAGGACCTGAGTTTATATTCTTCCTAGACTGACAAACCTAGGAGTATTGGTGTAAATCAACCTTTAGTTCCTGCTGTTACTATGTCTTCAGGTTATTTCAAGTCACCAGATCACCCTGTCTATAGTGTTTGTCTTGGCCAAGACCTTACTGTGTCACTGGGAGTCTCATAAAGCTTTTAATTTTCTTCAGGTTGGGGAAGGCCTTACTGGCACCCTCCTCAACCTACCTGATGTTCTTTGTGTGGAGGAATGACTCATCGCACTCTTGCCAAGCTTGCCAAGGTTCTACTTCTGGAGGCAGCTTGGGTATTACTCCTGTTTAGCCACTGAAGGTGGCAAACTGTATTCCTATTTTAGGGGCAAACTCACCACACTAATAGAAGCCTACTGTGGTCTTCTGTTTGGATGAAGGGTTACTGAGTCTCCCATCAACACACATCGTTAATCCACTGCAGTCTAAGGTTTGGGGGGAGGAGTGGGAGCCAAAGATCAACAACAATACTACTTCCAGGAGGTAGAAGAACCCAAAGGGCAATGGTGGGTCAGTGGAGCCATGGAAGAGGCCAGCTGATCCTGGCCTTGTGTGGGGCTGATGGTCCTGTGTCCCACGGCAGGTGGTTGGATAGCACACGATGCAGAAGGGGGGCCTCGGGGGCCAGGCCTTGTGTGCCTCTAATGGTCCTGTGTCCACAGTTGATGGTGGAACAGCAGGGATGTGGAAGCAGCTGGCTTGGGGGCCCATCCTCACATGCTGTTGATAGTCTTGTGTCCCGAGGTGGATGGCAGCAGGATGGGGGCATGGCTTAAATAATAAGTATTTTTAGTCAGCTCAGAATTTTGAATTTTTATGTGGACCATGCTTACAAAAAGTACTGTTTCAATTTAAAAGCAAATGTAACATACTACTATTTTTTCCTATAATCCAAATATCTGATTAAATATTTGAATATTTTATATTATGTTTCACTCATACAGCAAATATGTAATTAAATATTTTAATACTTTACAATATTATGACTGTTATAGTTATTTGACATAATAGTTTCTATTATACAGTATAATGTGCAACTTTATTAAGTGAACTTTCAGATGTATACCACAAGATGATAGTCTGAAAACTAAAAGCTAAAAGCTAAGTATATAAGTGTGTGTATAAATATATATATGAACCAATTTAATAGACAACATATAATGTAATTTTCTATAAATTGCTGTACTTAATTGATTATACAACTGTATTATCTCTCATTTCTGGTACTTTCTTTGGAAGTGTTTTGATTTAAAAAGTAAGTAACATATTTCATTGAATAATTTTAGATAATATAAGCAATTTTATTTTTTCATAGACTCCAAAGATTTAAAAATTTGTAGACAAAGGAAACACCAAAGAATGCATACCATAAATGGAAAGTCATTATTCTTTAAATTTGTAAGTTATTTTATTCTTCTTTTATATAAATTGCTTTTAGTAGTGTGAAAAAATTGTATTTTTTGTTTCCTGAAAGAAAATAGCACTTGCAGAAGCATTTTTTTCTTTTCCTTTCATCAACCAAGTATTATGACTATAGAAGTCAATTATCAAATACCTGATGAGGAGCAGAGGATATTTTCTCTCAATCCCCAACACCAATAAAAACCAAAATCAGAGGACCTCAGCAACCAGAAACAGCATCAGCCACCCTGCATTCCCACCTGGAGTATCTCAGCAGCTGGCAGGAGCATTGACAACTCATCCCCACTACTGCAGGAGCTCAGAGCTTACAGGAGCATCAACCATCCCTCTCCTCACCCAGAGGACTTCAGTGGGCAGGTGAGGGCATAAGTGACTTTTACCCCACCCAGAGGACAATGGAAGGCTGGCAAGAGTGCAGGTGAGATTATAGTCAGGCTACAAGAGTGCCACTGAGGACTCCCACAACCTGGAGGAACCCAGTTGGGTCTGCAAGATCTCCAGTATATATTAGGGCTGCAGCTGGTGAACACACCTTAGACAGGTGGGTCTGGTGGCCTGGAAGAGTCTGAAGCCATAGTAACAATATTAGTTGTTCATATCAATACTACTAGGCTACTCAGTCCAGGAAGAATTCAGGACTCACCTAACTAGCCTCACAAGAAGAATGTAGGTGATTGGACCCTGCCCTCCACTGTGGGACCCAGCAACTGTGTGATTATAAGCCACACATCACAATGCTAAGACACACATGATATGTAGTCCAGACTACCAGGATTGAAAAGACCAAAGTATTAACCAAGAGGTGAAAGTGAAAAAAAGAGGATGCAAAATGTAATTCCAGACTCCCAGTTCATCTAGGACAAGTACAGGAGACATAGACATGGAGGACACTGGAAGTAAGACACTTGAAATTTCTGAAAAGATAGCAAGTAATCTAAAGAAACAAATCCATGAGGCTACAGTAAAAATTAGATCAAATATAATCTTCCAGGTAAAGAAAGAAATGACAAACTTAATGAAGGAGTTGCTCAGTATAGCTAGACTAGCTATAGATAAAAAAGTACAAAAGCATGGGAAAATGAAGGAAACCTTGAATGAAAAATATAAGAAAGAAATAAAATGCATGAAAAAATAATTTCTAACTCTCTTTGCCTTTAGTTGTTTGCTACTAAATGTTTAGGCAACTTCATTAGTCCAAATGGGAACTTTCCTATAATTACTAAAAATTCTTCCTTATTTAAGCTAATCAACAGTAGAAAACATTCTACTTTTAAAAATCTAATTTTTTCAGTATTATCTAAATTTTGGTCATGGACTTTATTTCAATTTTATGGATAGATTCAGTGAGGCACATTTTATTTCAGATATTCATCAGAGACACTGGAAGATAAATTATTGCCCTGGAACCCAGGTCCAGAAAATATTAATTTGCTTGTTTAAAAACAAAACACTGAAAATTTACTTCTAACAGGGGACTAGGAAGATGTTCTAAACAGACCCATGAGGAAACTTTACACAGAGCATCTGAAACCTACTAAAATCATTGTGGAAAATGAAACAATGAGCATAACACCAATAATTTTTAAAAAGCAACATTAGTTTCTTGAGCAGTTTATATAAACTGTATAGAATTTTAACAATTTCCATTCTTTTTACAATTTCATTGTTATACTGTTTGAGGCAATTGTTATTATTAGACTCTCTGCTTACCTGCCTATTATTTGTAAAACCTTGAGTAAATTACTTGGTTTCTTCATTCCTCATATGCCTCATCTATAAAGGTGGAGGTAGGAATAATACCTGTATCATGAGTTTGTTGCATGTACTAAATATGGTTATATGTGGAATATTTAGAAAAGTTATTAAGATGAACCTAGTATTCTCACAAAATATTTAGGCAACTTTCTTAAAAATGCTGACATTTCAAAAATGAATTTATAAATATCACAAATACAACCAGGGCTGCCAGTACTGTGACAATCATATTAATTTTGGCCAGATGGTATTTTATTATTGTATCAGTGTTATTTACCCATATTTTTTCCAGAAAAGTCTATCTACTAAGGAGTTACAGCTTTATCTCTCCTTGTTTCTTACCATATTAGAAACTAAAAAAAATCTATATTAATTTCTGTAAAATAACTATAATAATATTTCTTTTAGCACAAATAATATATTTTTATTTTCTATAACTATGTTCAGAAAAAGCTAGAGACTGACATTCTTTTCCATTTATTCAAATTTTATGGAAGTCTGTCTAAAATATATATATAAACTACATCAAAATACTTGAACTGTGGTTTGGTAAGATTTTTTCCTCATTTGCAAGTTTGAAATGAATGTTGATAATTTTTCATAATAAATTCGACTGAGATTTGCCTTAACAAGGACAGGGTTAGAGATGCTCTTCATGAGATTTCATGAAAAGAAATTGTGACTATTTCCCAAGGTTCTCATCAAGCGTAAGATTATTGTGTTAATTAAAAACTCATAAACTTTCTGGTTACATACTTGAAGGCTTGTTTTACCTGTTTGTTCCTTAGGGTGTAAATGAATGGGTTCAGTAAAGGGGCAACGGAAGTATTGAGCACAGCTACTCCCTTATTGAAAGCAACTCCTTCTTTAGCTGAAGGCTTTATGTACATGAAAATGCAGCTTCCAAAAGAGAGAGAGATGACAATCATGTGAGATGAACATGTAGAAAATGCCTTTTTCCTTTGCTGAGAAGAAGGGATTTTCAGAATGGTCCTGATGATATTTGCATAGGAAACAATCACCAACACCAGAGTGACTGCCAAGGTTACAATTGCCAAGATAAAGTCGACCAGTTCCAGTACACTTGTGTCTGAGCAAGATATTTCGATGAGGGGCCCATAGTCACAATAATAATGATTCAGCACATTGGAGGCACAGAAATCCAGCTGACTGGTCAGTATAATTGGAGATAAGATAATCAGGAATCCACATAGCCAGGAGCAGAGAACCAGCTGTGTGCAAACCCTGTTGTTCATGATGGTGGTGTAACGCAGGGGTTTGCAGATGGCCACATAGCGGTCATAGGACATAAAGGCCAGAAGGTAAAACTCTGTGGCACCAAAGAAGATGGCAAAGAAATACTGTGTGAGGCACCCAACAAAGCTTATAGCCTTATTCCCGGTTAAGATGCTAAACAGCAGCCTTGGAGTAAAAGTAGATGTAAAGGAAATTTCCAAGAAGGAAAAATTCCGGAGGAAGTAATACATGGGTGTCTGGAGATGGGAGTCCAGTAGTGTGAGGGTGATGATTGTCAGATTTCCAATGATGCTGAATATGTAAGTGAGGAAAAGAAATATAAAAATTAAAACTTGAATCTCTAGGACATCTGTTAGTCCTAGCAAAATGAATTCTGTCAAAGTTTGGTTTTTCATTTCTAACCTTTGGTGCCTGTGAATAGACAAAAGAATTAAGTTATTGATGAAGACAGAAGAGCTCAGATCCATTTAGGAGGGACATTTTCATGTTGAATGGGTTCAAATGTCTTTTCACTATCAATGTGAGTCAATCAAGATTCTCTTTTAGACTTTTATAAGATTATTATGAAGTGATATCTTATTTCTATCTGTCCCTTGGTATGAGCAGGTAAAGAAATAAACTTAAATAATAGTTCAGAAACCTTCGATAGGGAATTAGCAATAACATTAAAACTGTTATTACTAATGATTCCACAGCTTCAATCTGAATTTTTGAATTTATAGACCATCATAATTAAAATCATCATTATCTCCACATTTTCTGCTCGTGTCTGCTACACCTCAAATCCCAGTTCTTCAGAGGCTTCTGCAGAGGAATGCCTGATGTATCTCCAAGTAGATTCTTACTTTTTCTTTTCTTCCATGTCTGTGTTTAATATCTATATGGAAGCAATTTATCTCATACTTTGAGACTCTAAGTAACTATTTTTGTTACAATAAGAGGCAAGTATCAGACTATTTACATAGCTACTAAAATAGAAATTAATTTAAATATTTTTTAAAAATTTTGTTCATTTTATTTAAATTTTTACTTTTGTTTAAAGTTCTTCATAATTCTTAAATTCCCAAGCCCTTCTCAAAGCCATTTTAGCAGATAACACACATAAAATTTGTTGATAATAATTAAAATTGCATTTCTGTGATTCTCCTTATCTGCTTTTCTTCTTTAAACTCCTAAACAGTTCTTCCTATACCTCTATTCAAAAAAGTAGAGTACATTACTTGTGTCAGTTCAGTCCTTTTCTAACTCTTTAAAATAAAAGAGTAAAAAGCTTTTTTACCATCTTGTATATTAAAAAACACTTTTAATATGTTGCTTTATTTGGTTATAAATATTATAAAGTAAACTCTAACCATTATTAATCGAGAACATACTGTGTGCCAAACTTTGTCATTATTTTATTTTATTCCTACAATAATCTTCTGAGATATTATACCATTTCTATTTCCATTTTGCAGATGAGGAAGCTGAGGGTTGGAGGAGGTGGTAAATTTGTTTTGAATTCTATGACTAGACTGTTGAGCCAGGATTCTCACCTAGTGCCACCTGAATCCATATTCTGAAGTTGACTACCACATTGTACTTTTTTCCTACCTCACTTAAGGGACATAAAGATTATAATTATCATCTCCCCTTACAACTAAGATAATGTGGATTTGTGATATTGTGAGAATAATAATGACAGATGTGAGACTGGACTGTGATTTGGCTAAGAGCATATTTTAATTAGAATTAGAAGAATTTCTAAATTCTAATTTCTGTACTCTTGTAATTCTAAGCACACATCAACCAAATTTGTTTTTTCATTTTTAAATAAATTTTCTAATCTCTGATTGCATATTTTAAAATTCTGATTTAACTTTTGCATCTATAAAATAACTTTCATTATTTTTTTCTAATATTTCTTAATTTTTGCTCTTCTATTACAATACCTTCCTAAATTTTCCACTTTTCTCTAGACTTTAATATCATTTCTTTTATTGCATCCATTCTTTCTAGAAAGTAATAATTCTTCAGATATTGTTTGTCTACTTTAGCTCCAAATCAATGAAACAAATTCATCTGAAACCTCTCCTTTGTTGTCCTTCAGATGGATGTTTCTAAGTTCTGAATTCTTGTTTAATTTTCAAATTATATCTTTAATTCTGTGTTATATGTTTTATGATTCCCTCAAATGAAACTTTATATGCTTTTATCCTTTCATTACACCCCTTTAAATTTTCAACTTCCTTGGTATCTTTTTAAATCATCAGAAATTTACTTTTGAAAAAAACATAGCTTAAAAATAATATGAAAACATAACTCTAAATTTTCTTCTAGAAGTTGGTTTAAAAACTTATTAACAAAGCATTAATCTAAATTTAGTTTCATAAATATTTAACCATCTACATAACAAGATCATTTCTAGTATTTTAAAGCAAACTTTTAATTGGATAATAGTTCTTGCACTGACCCTAGAAGGACATGTGTTTCAGACCACTGGATTCTCGCTGCTTCTATAGCTATAAACTGGAAAAGATTGTAGGTATCTCTGAGAGGTTGACTCACTTTCAGCACATTCCCAAGTGCAAGTCAAACCACACACACACATGCACATACACACACACACACACACAAATCAGCAAATTGAATCCATTAGGAAGCACTATCAGCTGAGTGATACATTTTACGTAGTGTGGTGAGATACTATGTGCAATTTGTAAATAAAAACCATATTATGTAAAAAATTGCCATCTACCACTCTGAAAACATTTCATTAAGCCTAGATAACTCATATTTATATGTGACAGCTCTCCAGGACTTTTTAAGCTTAAAAAACTGGTATTCTATAGACTTTAAATAATTACTCCCCATTTTTTCTTTCCCTCAGCCCTTGAAAGCTCTATTCCACTTCCAGTTTCTATTAATTTGACTACTTTAGGTATTTCAAATAAATGGAATCATATACTATTTATCTTTTTGTGACATAATTTCTTTGAAAACGTAAGGTTCTCAATGTGTATGCTGTACCATGTGACAGGAGTTTTCCTCCTTTGTAAAACTGAAGAATATTCCACTGTATGTATCCACATTTGATATGCATTCACCAGTTGATGGACATTTGGTTGCTTCCACCCCTTGGCTGTTGTGAATAGTGGTGCTATGAACATGGGTGTGCCAATGTCCCTTTGAGATCCTCTTCAGTTCTTTTGGATATATATTTAGTATCATATAATGCTGAATCATGTTGTAATTCTATTTTTGTAGTAACTGCCATATTTTTCCATAACAACCATATTCTTTTTTTCTTTTCTTTTTTTGAAATGGGATCTCACTGTGGAGTCCAGACTGTGCTTGAGCTCACTATATAGTGTAGGTGGATCTTGAACTCATGGTGGACTTCCTGTTTCAGTGTCTGAGTTCTGGGATTAAAAGTATGAGTCACCATGCCCAGCTTCATAAAAATTATATTCTATGTCAGATTTTTACATGAAAATATGTATCTGTGACATAGAATAAATACAGAGAAGTTTCATTCTAAGATAAGAAATAAAATAACTGCACTTACTCAGGAATTAACCATTTTCTCCTTCATGTGTATACATATGTCATATATCCAAACCAGGTGACAAGTTATTTAAGAACAATGGGAGAACAAGAGGATCAACATGTACTGAGTGATCAGCATTTTGGCTTGTGTTAATGCATTTATATTAGTCACATTTTGTGCTATTATTTTATTCCTTCTAGAACAACAACTATACAACAACAAAATATATAGTATTACCAAAACATGTATTTGTTAAATAAACAACAATAAACTAGTCCCCTGTTCTCTTACTGTGCTCACACAGTGCCTTGTATTCTTGACTATTTGCACATTTTCTCCCAATTTGTATCTACTAATAACCAGGAACTGTCAAATGCTATCCTGAGATACAAGTCCTTTATATCTGTAGAATGATTTGAGCCTTTTCCAGTTCACTTCTTGCCTAGAAAGTTGTGTTGTTTCCTAGTTTCTGCTGGAATTGCAAAATGTGAGGCAACCCTACATAGCAAAGCTATAAGTATTTTGTGAATTCCCCTTATGCATTCAAGGTGCTCACTTATCAAACAACAAAAGTCTTAATTTTTCTACTTGTACTAAATTTAAGCACATTTTTAAAAGTTATTTTATGTAGGAGAGATGTTACTTCATTTTTAAATTGATAAAATCACATGTATATATCATGTATAATGTACTCTTCAGAAAATTGTTATGGATTGAGGGAAAATGACAAAGTATGTGAAGTTATCTCAGCATAGAATTGTCTGTCATCTTTATTTTTCAGGACACTGAGCAATTTGGCACTGATGGAAAGAGAAATCTCAAACACCTAATGATTTCAGGTGGGGCTTTCAGCAACCACTTTAAATTCTCCCCTGTGACTCTTAGGGAAAATGTTCATCCACAATTGCACCCCATGCAGTAACTCTAAGCCTCCTAATGGACTGGGTCCCTTTCCTTTGCATACAGTTACAACCCAATACAGAAAGTCGAAGGAGTTATCAACTTGTTGCTTATAATAATCTTTCTCAGAACAGCTAGTGTTCTCCCAAGAAGTCCTAAACATCAAGAATTCTTTGGGTTTCTTCATATTGCTGTGATCCTCAAAGATCTTAGAAATCAGTAAATTTTAATTCCCCTTCCTGTACCTCAGGACCAGGTCTGAAATACCAGTGGCATCCTTTTATTGCCTCCAAGATTGTCCTAATTACTAAAATGTGTGGGAAAATCTCAGATTAGTTTTTGACTTGGATTACTAGACTCTAGAATTTCCCATTAATTAGCTCTATTCGGTTTGCAACTTCACATTCATGCACTTGCATACATGCTGTAAGAATCCTCTATCAATAATATTGCAAAGCTGTTCATCTTAGCTTTATTTTTATCTTAACTTTGCAAATGATAAAATTTGGAAACAATACAAGCATCCACCAACAAGAAATGATTAAATCTTTTGGTTGATCAAAACTACAAAATGTAACAGTCCAATAAAAATGAATGGAAAATATTTATATCAGGTCCTTTGGAAAGTTGTAGCCAATCTACATAGTCAGATCCTAAAACATAAATTGTTAACAGCAAGTACATTTATGGAGTTATATTAAGAAGGAGGGTACAAAAAATGGAACTATCTCATCTATTTTATACTCATCTATTGTTTCAATGTTGTAAGACAGTTACCTTTAATTTAAGCAAATAAAATTACTTTTACAGGATTTCACGTTCTTTAACCACAAATATGTAACACTGATTAAACTATAAGCTTAGAACATACTTACACTTGAATATCAGTAGAAATGCTGTGACATTTTCACCAGAGATGTACATGGGATGAATCACAACTTAAGAGTCACTTTTGGTAGAATGCTGTGTAAAATTTAAATTTAGCATCCCCATCACTATTTCTTGATATAATTGTTCATAAAAATTCAAAAACTTGAGAAAATTCAACAGGAAACTTTCCACTCATCCTGATATGTATCTGTTTAGTTGTCATTTGCCATTTCTTATTTACACATTCATTTAAATGTGCTGATGTGCTGGGACCTGTCTAGTAAGTAATCCTTTGTGATGTGATTTAAGTTAAGCATATTTATAATAGTAAAAAATTATAAAATCCTATGAAGTGGTCTCCTTGCAAACCTTTATTTCCTCTGTTCTGAAGTGTAAGAGTCTAATTTTTTGCTGCTTCTCTGATTTTACACCAGTCTAAAGTACATTTTAAATGTTCTATTCAGTGGAGGCCACAGGATAACCAGCTGAGGAAAGAAATAATAGATCCCAGGAGATTCACATTCACAAATGCTAGTGAACTCTTTGTTGAACCTTTAATAGGAGATTGGAAAAGAAGTCCAAAGAGATTCCAAGGAAGCTAACAGGAAAACATCAGTAAACTATAAAAGCATTATGAAGACAGCAGTCATAATGACAATTAAAAATGATAGGAAATAGAACAATAACAATTTTTACCAGCTTTTTTTGTGCTGGATATCATTCTAAACAATATACCTTTGTTGTAATAAGGTATTATATTTGACAAGATTATATAATTCATTGCTAAATGCTCATAACATATGGATATGCATTTTTAGAGCATATTAAAAGGTTCATGTCATAAGCCTTCTGACCAAGTATGTGGGAAGAACAGGTAGAAAATGATTTTTGTTCGTTGATGGGCTGAGGGGAGATTCAGAATAGTTCTGATGATGAATGCATAGGAGAAAATTATCAGTAACAAAGTGATGAACAGGGTCATAGATGCTACAAAAAGGACAACTTTCTTTATGAGGCTTGTGTCTGAACAGGAGAGTTCTAGAAGAGGTTTAAAGTCACCGAAGTAATGATCCAACCTGCTGGATGCACAAAAGTCCTGCTGGCTCATCAGAGTGATGGGTGGTGTAATAGCCACTAACCTCCCCCCACCCAGCAAAGATCAGAGAATAGGGTGGGTACAGACTGTGCTGCTCATGATGGTCATGTAATGCAGAGGTTTGCAGATGGCTGCATAGCAATCATATGACATGGCGGTAAGAGACAAAACTGTTGCTCCAAGGAATATGACTAAGAAATACTAAGTGAAGCAGACAGCATGGCTGATACTCTTGTTCCCTCTTTTGACACTGACCAAAAGCCTGGGAATGAAAATGTTTATGTAGGAAATTTCTAAGAAGGATTTCCATAGAAAAAATATATGGGAGATTGAAGGTGGAAATCCAGCACAGTGAGGATGAGGATGGTCATATTTCTAATAATGCTAAGAAAGCCAATGAGGAAAAGTGAAAATTGGTATCTGGAGTTCAGGAATATCTGTTAGACCCAGAAGAATGAACTCAGCATAATTTTATTTTTCAGCATTGAAAGTTTTTGAGTCTTAAGGTGAAAAAGAGAATAATCAAAGGTGAGACAAAAGAAGTGAGCTGAAGTGGACAGGTTAAAGCTGAAGAGAACAAAATGAAATAGACCATGAATTTTTGTTCTAGTAATGAGATCCAAACCAGATTCCGCTGGTAAGTGTCAAATGCTCTGTAGTTCCTTTTCTCATATGTAATGAAGTTCTTGTCATTGTTTCCTTTCCTGGCAGTCTCTACAGTGCCTGCATGAAGCAATTATCTGCCATAGTGATGCTCAAAAGTTTGCACAACAAGTTAATCAAGAAATGCCTCAAGCTTCTGCCTCCTTCTCAGAACAGATCCTAATTTATTTTACACAGTGAATAACTAACTTTACTCATGGACTTCATGCATTTCCTAGATTCCTTTATCTCTTCATTCATCTTAGAATTGCTATTTTTCTTTTTATTATGATTATAGCAATCTAATTTTTATTTCAGTATCTACTTCTTTAATTTTCATGGTATCAAAATAGTACCACCAAATCACTTCTTCCCAATGGCCCTGTCATCTTCTCTGCCTATGTCTGTCCACTAGAATTCAAAGATTTGTACATTTGAAGCCTATCATGTCATTCTGTCCTTTGAAACATTTTTAAAGCATGCCTGTTTAGAAGTTGATTAAAAAGATAGAATCATAATGTGAATTTACCCATTTTAATACATTCAAAATGTTTACATCTTTAGTTTTATTTCCAATAAATATAAAAAGATCCTATTACATTCTAAGGAATTTAGAGAACTTAATGTTTAAGAATAATTTTAGAAGAAGCTGGGAAGATGGTGGATTAATAAGCAGCAAAGTAAAAAGCATCTCTGAGAAACAACTCAGATGCTGAAAAACAGCATCCTGGAGAAGACCAGATGGAAGGACATGGATTGTCTCAACCCAGGAAGAAATTAAAGAGGAAAAAAAGGAAGAAGAAGAAGAAAAAGAAAAGAAAAGAAAAATGTGGATGGAAAGCTTAGCCAGACTTGCTCTCATTGGAGCTGATCCCATTGTGTAGGAAATGCCACTGGAATCTGAAGACATGCAGTCAGAGGTTGGCAAGCCCGAAGGCCTTTATGAGAGGATGTGGTCACAAAGAGGAGAGGCAGAGCAGAGGACAGCAGCAACTCAGAGATTTCACTGGCTCTCAGTGAGTGTGGGGAACTCAGTACTCCTGTGGGAGTGGGAAATTGGCCAGGTAACATTGTGGAGTTGGAAAGAATAAGCCAGGAACCAGAATTGCAGTGGCTTCAGTCATCCACTCCTAGCACAGAGTAGATTGGTGAGAATTTCTTGGACTGAGTCCCATCCCTATGCACAATCTAATAGCCAAGGACAAGGTTTCCCCTAAAGCTATCTCTAACTGGCACAGCCCACACAGCACACAGTAATATGGTGAAGACTCCCAGTGATGGCCAGCTCAGAAGGGAGGGACCAGCCTGCCTCTCCCCTGCTTGTACTTCAGTGGGCAACAGCAGACTAAGAAGGGCAGCAATCCCTAGCTAGCATACTTCAGAGTAATTGTAAGCAATACAGGAAGTGTTGGGGACCCCCAATATCCACTTATCTAGAAGAAATCAGAAACATGACAAGAAGAAAAAAACAAAAGGAAACCTCCAGCTTCCAAATCCAATAGTACTGGCCCAGGAGAGGTAAACATGGAAGAGATCAGTGGTTGCTCATCTGTGGTTTCCAAAAAGCAGCATCTAACATTAAGAAATATCTTTGTGACATTATAAAAGAACTCAAAACAAAATATTAATTCAAGTAAAAGAAGATAAAAGAAGATATGAGAAAAATAACAAAAGAAATGCTAAGCACCTCTCAAGAAGACACAGATGGAAGAATGGAAGAGCACCGAAAAAGGAGGGAAACATTCAATGAAGAATATAAAAAAAATCTAGAATACATAAAACATTCAAAGAGATTACCAGGAAATTAAAAACTTCATTGAAACCTGGAAAAACTGCTTAAAATAACCTAAAAATAGACTATCAAACTTTGAAGACAGGTTTGCAACTTGTGATCATGAAATGAAAGATCTCTTAAAAATAACAAGGAACCAGAAAGTAACAATACCAAGGCTAGAAGATGACAAGAAGATCTATAACTTAAGAATAAAAAATGTGAGTGAAGAATCAGTGATAAACACAAATGAAATACAAAAGCTATTTACAGAAATAATTAAGAAAAACTTCCCAAGCCTAGGAAAAGGAAATGATATTCAGATATGTGAGGCATACAGAACTCCAGCCAGCTACAAAACAAATCTACACTCAGACATATCATAATGAAGCTCCCAGAAACTCAACACAAGAACAGAATATTAAAAAGCTATCAGAGAAAAGAAACAGATCACCTATAAAGGAAAACCCATCAGAATCACAACAGACTTCTCAACATAAACCGTCAAATCAAGAAAAGTTTGGAGCAATGTATAAAGAAATATAATTAACCTGAAAGAGGGTTTATGGACTGATAGTCAAAGATGAGAAAATAATGCTTAATGTGACAGTGAACCATAAAAAAGTGGAGATAGCTCACCCATCAGCTGCAGATTGGCTGGAAAAATATAACACTTATAAAATGGAGAACTACTCAGTTATAAGGAAGGAAAACCTTGAGGCTCTTATAGGTAAATGAATACAACTTGAGATCAAGCTCAGGGGTAAAAAGGCTTAGAATCACTTAGGTAAATAGTGGGTTGCCTCCCTAATCTAAAAACTAAAGGAGTTAGTGGGATACAAAGTGTACAATGCACCCAGTGAAAGGGGAGGAATTTTCTAAAAAGGAAAGGCAGAGGACATTGTTTATCTTGTATCATGATTTGAAACCCATATTGTTTTCATTGCTCTGTTTAGTTTGGTTATATTGTTCCATTTGTCTACTGGTACTAGATTTGAGGGCATAGACAGCTATTCTAAAGTGAGCAGGATACACAACAGTAACCATTTTTAATTTCCTATTAACTTAATCTGAAGCCCTGTATTGCTTTCACTGTCTTGCTTTGATTGATTTCATTTGAATGTTTTCTTCGATCACTGTCTTGTCTTGACTGATTTTATTCAAATCTGTTATATTTGATGTATGAAGTATGAGAGTATAGGCAACTACTCTGAAGATAATAAGATTCAATATGATACCCATTCCAGTTTGACTATTACCCTCTTTTGAAGTCCTATAGTATCTCCAATGTTTTGTTTTTATTGATTTTGTTCTGTACTGCTATGTTTAATTTTATTGTGCCTGATGATATGGGCAATTCATTGAAGACAAAAATAAACATCATTGTGACCATTGTACTTCATCTTGTATTGTGGCTTTATTTATTTTTCATACATTTTTAAAGAGAAAAAAAACAAAAAGGATAGAAATATTAAAGAATTTCAAAAACAGGTAAACAGTAAAATATTGCTAGTTGATAAATTATATATTGTTCTTTTAGAAATAGTTGTTCAAGTTACAAAATTAAAGCACACAAAGTGGACACTCAAGCAGTGAGACCACAAACAGATTTGTTTAATAATCCAACAAGAACTTAGAAATATGGTTATCAATCCTACACACTTATATATACATGCAGGTATAAATTTTATAGCACTTCCTATTTCCTTTTTTTTTTACAATAGCAATTACACATGTTTTAAATTTTATTTAAGGAGAAGAAAAAAAGCAAAACAGAAAAAAGGGTAGCAACAATATACAGAATGCTAAAAGAAAGAAAGAAAAAGAAAGAAAAAAAGGAAAAAGAGAAAAAAGCCCACTAAGTAATCACTAGGTTATAAATTGCATATTGTCATCTTGGATGTAGTTGTTCAAGTTACAAAGTTAAAGGATACATAGTAGACTTTCAAACAGTGAGACTGCAAACAATTCTGCTCAAAAACCCAACAAAGACTGAGCAATATCATCTATTTTACACACTCAAACATACATGCAGTTATATCCCTTAGAGCACTTTCTTTTCTTCTCTTTTTTACAATAGCAATTATACATTTGAGTTTTATTACACTTGTAGTTCTTATTTACTTTTTACACTAGAGACACAATATGATATTTATATTAATATGATTCTTATTTATTTCACTAATGAAGATGGTCTCAAGTTGTCTCCATTTACCTATGAAGGCCTCAAGATCATCTTTTTTATAGCTGAGTAATATTCCATTGTATAAAAATGCCACATCTTTTTCATCCACTCTGCAGTTGATGGGCATCTTGGTTGTTTCCAAGACTTGGCAATCACAAATTGTGCCACTATGAACAGGGGTGCACATATATTACTGTGATTTGAACTTGTCAGTTCTTCTGGGAAAATACCCAGGAGGGGAATAGCTGGATTGAATGGGATTTCCAATCCTACTCTTCTGAGAATTCTCCATGTGGATTTCCATAGTAGTTGCACCAGTCTACATTCCCACCAACAGTGGAGCAGTGTTCCCTCTTCCCTGCAGCCTTGCCAACATTTGATATCAGTTGATTGCTTGATGGCCACTATCCTTTTCGGAGTGAGGTGAATTCTCAATGTTGTTTTAATTTGCATTTCTCGAATGACCAGTGATGGTGAACATATCTTCATGTATTTATTTGCCATTTGCATATCTTCCTCTGGGAACTGTGCGTTCATCTCTGTTGCCCATTTTTTTGAGAGTCTTTGCATTTGGGGGGCTTGATGTTTTCAATTCTTTATATGATTTGGATATAAGTCCTTTGTCTGAGGGATGGCTGGCTAAAATTCTTTCCCACTCTGTTGGTTTTCTTTTCACTCTGTTGGTGATTTCTTTTGAAGTGCAGAAAGTTTTCAGTAACATGAGATCCCAATCATTGAGTCTTTGAAGTGTTTCCTGTGAAGTTTGTGTTTTGTTTATGAATTCTCTGCCTACCCCTAAGTCTCCAAGACTTCTACCTACATTGTCTTCCAGTAGATTTAGTGTTTCTGTTTTAATATTTAGTTCTTTGATCCATTTAGATTTTAGTTTCGTGCAGGGTGATAGGCTTGGATCTAGTTTCAGTCTTTGGCATATAGAGAGCCAGTTTTTCCGACACCGTTTATTAAACAGACCATACTTCTTCCAGTGAACATATTTAGACCCTTTGTCAAATATCAGGTGGCTGTGTGTCTTTGTAGTTGTGCTTGCATCTTCTAATCTGTTCCATTGTTCCTCAGTTCTATTTCTTTGTCAGTACCATATTGATTTTATCACTCTGGATTTATAGTACTGTTTCAAGTCAGGAATTGAGATGCCTCTTGCCTTGCTTTTGTTGCTCAGATTTGCTTTTGCTATTCTAGCTTTCTTCTATTTCCAAAAGAATTTTAGAAGTGTTTTCTCTATATCTGTGAGGATTGTCAATGGTATTTTGATTGGGATTGCAATAAATTTGTGTAGCAGTTTTGGGAGTATGGCCATTTTCACAATGCGGTTTCTTCCTAACCAAGACCAAGGAATAGCCTTCCTTTTTTTAATATCCTCTACAATCTCCTTTTTCAGGGTAGTATAATTTTCAGTATATAGGTCTTTTACTTAGGTTGATTCCTAAGTATTTCATTTTTTTAGATGTTATTGTAAAGGGTGATATTTCCATAATTTCTCTCTCAGTGAGTTTTTTGTTTGTCTATAGGAATGATACTGATTTTTGAGCACTGACTTTTTATCCAGCTACACTGCTGAATTTGTTTATTACCTCTAGAAGTCTTTTAATGGAGATTATTGGGTTTTCTATATAGAGTATCATGTCATCTGCCAATAGGGATAATGTAACTTCTTCCTTTCCTATCTTTATTCATTTTATTTCTCTCTCTTGTCTGTTTGCCCTAGCAAGTGTTTCCAGAACTATAATTAAAAGGAGTGGTGATAGTGGACATCCTTATCTTGTTCCTGATTTTAAAGTGAAAGTTTTAAGTTTTTGTCCATTTAGTATAATGTTGGCTGTTGGTTTGTCATAGATGGCTTTCATTAGGTTGAAGTAGACACTATGTATTCTGAGTTCTTGAAGGGTTTTTATCATGAACATGTGTTGGACTTTGTTGAAAGCTTTTTCTGCATCTATTGAGATGACCATTTGGTTTTTGGTTTTGGCTCTGTTGATGTGGTGCATTACATTTTTTGATTTGCATATGTTAAACCATCCCTGCAGTCCTGGAATGAACCTCACTTGGTCATGATGTATAATCTTCATGATGATTTGCTACATTCTACTTGCCAGTATTTTATTGAGAATTTTTGCATCAATCTTCATCAGTGAGATTGGCCTATAGTTCTCTTTTTTGGTTGGATCTTTCTCTGGTTTTGGTATTAGAGTAATACTTGCCTCCAGGTACGATTTAGGGAGGATTGCTTTCTTCTCAATTTCATTGAAGTGTTTAAGGAGCATTGGCATCAAATCTTCGCTAAATTTCTTGTAGAACTCAGCTGTGAATCCAACCGGACCTGGGCTTTTCTTTGTTGGTAAGATTTTAATTACATTTTCAATTTCAGTAACTGATATTGGGTTGTTCAAAATTGCTATATCTTCTTGGTTGAGCTTTGGTAGTTCATATATTTCTAGAAATCTGTCCATTTCCTCTGTGTTTTCCACAGAGTAGAGATTTTCAAAGTATTTATTCATGATCTTTTGAATTTCTATGGGATCTATAGTAATTTCTTCCTTTTCAGATCTTACTACATAATTTTGGGTTTTTTCTTTCTTTCTCTTGATTAGCTTGGAGTTCATCAGTTTTGTTTATTCTCTCAAAAAAACAGCCTTTCAATTCATTAGTTCTTTGTATTGCTTTTTTGGTTTCAATTGCATTGATTTCTGCTCTAATCTTTACAATTTCCTCTCTTCTATAAACTTTGGGTTTAGCTTGCTCTTGTTTTTCTAGAAGTTTGAGATGGAGCATTAGGTTGTTTATTTGTGCTCATTCTGTTTTCTTGATATGACAATTTATTGCTATATATTTACCTCTTAAGCCACTTTCATTGCATCCCACAGGATTACAGTATGATTTTCTATATTTTCATTGAATTGTATTTATTGCTTTATTTCTTCTTTAATTTCATCTGTAGCCCATTGGTTGTTCAAAAGGTTGTTATTTAATTTCCATGTATTTGTGCAGGTTTTGCAATTACTTTTGCCATTAATTTCCTATTTCATTGCACTATGGTCAGATATTATGCATGGGATGATTTCAACACCTTTGCATTTACTTAAGAGTGTTTTATGGGATAGTTTAAGGTCTATTTTGGAGAATTTCCCATGTGCATCTGAGAAGAATGTGTATTCTGATGTGGTTGGGTGAAACACTCTGTAAACATCTACTAAGTCCAATTTCTCACAGGTATGTTTCAGTTCTGTTATTTCTTTGCTGAATTTTTGTCTAGTTGATCTATCTCTTTGTGACAATGGGCTGTCGAATTTCCTGTTATAATTGTGTTCTTGTGTATTTGGTTTTTCATATCCATTAGTATCTGTCTTATATAGTTGGGTGCTCCTGTATTTGGTGAATATATATTTATAATTGTCAGTTCTTCCTCTTGAATTTTTCCTCTAACAAATATGTGGTGATCTTCTCTATCTCTTTTAATCATTTTAGCTTTGAAGTTCATGCTGTCTGCAAATAGAATAATTACTCTTGCTTTTTCATTGGTTTCTCTTGCATGGAATACTGTTTTTCAACGTTTATTTTTTAATCTATGAGTTTCCTTATAGGTCAGATGTGTTCCTTGTTCACAGCATATTGTGGGATCCTGTTTCTTGATCCATTCTGTCAATCTATTTCTTTTTATAGGTGAAACAAGGCCATTTATATTTATGGATATCAGGAATACGTACTGTCTTGGTTTCGCCATGTTATGTTCCTGTTGTTTCTTTCTGCTTTTCCCCTTATTTAATTGCTTCTCCTACCTTGTGGTTTCTTTCTGTTCTTGTTTTGGGGATTGTAGCAATTTTTATCTCTGTCTAGTATATCTTTCAGTACTCTTTCCAGGGTTGATTTGGTGGATATGAATTTCTTCAGTTATTCTTTGTCATGGAGGTATCTTATTTTTCCATTAAGTTTGAATGAAAGTTTTGCTGGGTACATCAGTCTGCGTTGAAGGTTGTTTCCTTTCAGGGCTTGAAATACCTCACTCCAAGTTCTTCTTGACCTGAGGGTTTGTGCTGAAAAGTCTGCCATGATTCTAATGGGCTTTCATTGTTAGGTGAGTTGTGTCTTTTCTCTAACTGCTTTTAGTATTCTTTTTTTATGCTGTACGTCTGAGATCTTAATTATTATGTGTCTGGGTGTAGATTTATGTTGATTGTGACTATCTAGTGTTATATGTGCCTCACTTATGTGCATATAAGATTCTTTCCCCATGTTTGGGAAATTTTCTGCCATTATTTCTGTAAATACCTTTGTAGTTTGCCTGGACTCCTGTATCTTCGCTAATGCCCATTATTCTTATATTGTTGCTCTTGGCATCATCATGAAGCTTCTGTATTGTCATTTCATGCTGCTTTGTTATTTTTAAAAGTTCTGTCCTTTCCTGATCACTAACTGTGATCCTGTCCTCAAGGTCTGAAATTCTATGTTCAGCTTCCTTTAGGCGATTTTGCATGCTTTCAATAGAATTTTTTGTTTCTTGGATGTCTCTTTGAGTTTGTTTCATGAATTCTGCTTGTTTTTTATATTGTTCATTCAAGGTTTCAATCACTTTTCTATGCTCCTGTACTTTTTTCTCTATTTCTTCTTTAGGTGCATTCAACAACTCCTTTACTAAGGTTGTTATTTCTATCCTTCCATGGGAGAGTATTTCTAATTTGATTTCTTCTATAGCCTGATGAAGTTTTTTTTTTTTTTTTTTTTTTTTTTTTTTTTTTT